>JBCFXI010000011.1:570000-645200 GCA_038496175.1 Ampulex compressa
GCGGCGCGTCGCGAGGAACGCAACCTCGAGGTTGATCCTCGTCGTCGACGTGGATCTCTGGTGTTCGCGCACTCGTTCGGAAGAGGGTCGCGCGACTCGCGAGATCTTCCGGCGGACAAGGCGATCGATTCGTCTCGAAGATCGCTCTCTCTTTCGGGGATTTCTGGCGCGAGGCTTCCCGGTCGGCGCGCACTCCTTCGCAGGAAGGTCGGGCGAGCGTCGGGAAGCAGGGGGGAATCCCGGCTCCTGGGGGTCCGGCTCGTCGAAATCGAGGCACGTCCGTGCGGTTTCGCGGCGCGCCCGAGGTTGGAGCTACCGGTTGCCCTCGGCGACCTCCTCTCCCTCCCTGTCGATCGCAAGAACTTCCACCGACACGTTACCCGTACCGCCTTAACGGGTTTCGTCCTCTCTCCGTCCGTCCCTCCGTTTCCCTTTCGAGGATATCCGGCCACTTCCGGGAATTCGCAGCGGCGGAGGGTGTCCTCGAGCGGTCTCTCTCGTCCTCTACCCTCTACTTCGGGGTAGGCGCTGCTCTCTCGATCCTCCAAATCTCCCACCTCGCTCCCTCCCTCGATCCGTCTTCCTTCCTCGCTCTCCTCCTTCTCCTTTCCACCTACCGACGACCACGCGACACTCTCCTTTCGACTCTCGACGAGCGATTCCTCGCTTCCACGGACCTTTCTCGCCGATTTATTCGCTTCTTTTTTCTTCTCTTATCCAACCTCTTCCTTCTTTCTCGGGCTCTCTTTCGCGCGAGAGTGAGAGAGAGAGAGGGAGAGAGAGGGGAGAGAGAAAAAGAAGCCGCTGCCCCGCGGACCTTTTTTACCGGATCGTTTTTAGCAACGCGTTCGTCCTCTTCTTAACCGAGGAACACCCGGTGCGGCGATAGAGTACAGCCTCTCGGTTTCCTCGACGACTCCTTCGCCAACGGTATCGGTTCCTCGAATTGGGTTTCCTACTCCGCGATGGGTTATCGCGTTCTCCTCTTCGCACTTCCCGAACACGCGACACTTCCAGCCCCCGGCCTTCCTTCGCGCTTCCCCACCTCACCTTTCGCGCACTATCTCGATCCTTCCGGTCTTCGGCCCTCCGCCGCGGATCCACACCGACGCATTCACCCCGTAGTCGCGCGCTCGCTCTCTTCGCTCGACCTCCCTCTCGCCTTCGATATCCACGCGGCCTCGCCCCCTATCCCTCTCGCGCGATCGCTTTCCTCCGCTCGACCCTTCCGCCCTTTCTCCCTCGATCGCTCGCTCCTCTTCGCGGCCCCTTGCGCGCGATCGCCACCAACTCTTCCTCCTCGAGGACGATCCACGCGCGGTTTTCCCGCGGTCCCCCTCGTTTCACTTCCTCGGTATATCCTTCGGTCCCTCCCTCGCTCGTCCACTCTTCCCTTATCCTCTATCGAACTATCTCCTTCCGTATCTTCCCCGCCAATTCTTTGCACTCCGGGAAAAAACTCTCGCACGATTTTCCCCTATCCCCCTCGTGCCACTTCTCCCCGATGTACCCTTCGGTCCCTCCGCGAGCGCTCCGCCGATCGAGCTCTCTCTCTCTCTCTCTCTCTCTCTCTCTCCCTCTCTCTCTCTCTCTCTCCCTCTCTCTCTCTCTCCCTCTCTCTCTCTCTCTCTCTCTCTCTCTCTCTCTCTCTCTCTCCCCCTCTCTCTCTCTCTCTCGCTCCGTCGAAGAACCGTTCTTTATCCTCGATCCGTCGTGCGACGTGCCGGGCCTCCCGACGTTCACCTCGAAGGGCGACCTACGCGCTCTCGACCGTCGCGACCGTCGGTCGTCGACCGTCGGCTGTCGGCTGTCGGCTGTCGACTGTCGGCTCGGCACCAGCGTCTCGGATGGTGCCGGTGCGGCGTCCGA
The DNA here is from genome assembly GCA_038496175.1 of Ampulex compressa. Lineage (NCBI taxonomy): Eukaryota > Metazoa > Arthropoda > Insecta > Hymenoptera > Ampulicidae > Ampulex > Ampulex compressa. Next base: position 571,870 of record JBCFXI010000011.1, read on the forward strand.
GAAACTACTGAACGAGTGCCGCGGTTCTCTTCTCGGTTCGGTTCTCGGTTCGGGCACGCTCCTCGGCTCGCTCTCGTAGAGAGACCGAGCGGCAGGCCGACGCACCGGCCGAGAGTGAAACCAACACCAGCGCGCGGCTCGATCGGCTCGAGTCGCTACTAACACGCAGCATCCACCGGCCCATCCCGCCGAGCCGCCGCTCCTCCCGTTTCGTCCCGTTTCCTCGCCGCTCCTCCCGCTCCCGCACCTCCCGCCCCCTCCCGCCGCGGACGCCCACCCATGCCCGCACCGGCGCAGCACGCGACGACCGATACCGCCCCCCCACCCCACCCCAACCCCTCCTTCCCTCCCTCCCCGGAGCCCTCGAACGAGAGAGCCCTCGCCCTCGCCCGCGCGCTATCCGCGCCCCCGGTCGCCCCCGATAGCGCCCAGCGCCCTCGAGCCCTCGCGCCCTCGCGACCAGCGGGGCCCTCCTGCTCTTCCGCGAGAGCGGCCTCTCCACTTCCCCGCCGGTAGCCGGCACCGAAGCTCGCGGATGCTCTCCCTCGCTCTCCTTCGGCGTCTCGCGCTCCCGCTCCACGGGGGAGATTCCCCCTCTCTCCCCTCTCTCCTTCCTCGCGCGCCAACGGATCTGGATGCTCTCCTCGCGACTGTTTATGCCTCCGTCCTTCTTCCGCTCTCCTACCTGTCCTCGAGGACGTGCTCGCTCGCTCTCTCTCTCTCCCTTACCTCCCTCGAGCACGCGACTCTTTTTCTCGCTCTATCCTTCTCCCGCTTCGGTATCCTTCCTCGAGATCCTCCCCTCTCTCTCTCTCTCTCTCTCTCTCTCCCGCTCGACCGAACGAATCTGGATACTCTCCTCGGTGTTTTATGTTCCGCTCCTCCTCTCACTTTCGTGCCTTTCCACGAGATCGCTCTCCCTCTTCCTTTCTCTCTCTCTCTCTTTCTCTCTCTCGAGCACGCGACGGATCTGGATACCTCGCTCTGTTTATACCTCTGTCCTTCCTCCGCTCTGGTACCCTGCCGCGAGACCGTTCTCTTTCCCTCCTACCGCCGAGCACGCGACGGATCTGGATGCCCTCCCCGCGCTCTCTTTGGGTCTCCGTCCTCCTCTCGCTCTCGTACCCCTCCTCGCGAGATCCCTCTCCCTCTCCTCGCTACCTTTACCACCGCGCTTTTCTTACCTCCCGCCCCTTCTGCTTACCAACACCGTTTCTTCCCTCTCCTCGTCTCTCTCTTTCTCCTTACGCGCCAGAGATTCCTGCCCTTTTGTCCGTGCTAATCGACCGTTTTTCCTCCGCTTTTCTTCCACGCGAGCGACTCGGCTTTCCTTCTGCTTCCGAGGCGAGCGCGATGCGCTTCTCTCTCTCTTCCGGGTTTCTTCTCTGGTACGCGTCGTGCGTGGTTCGATCGTCTTCTTTGTCTTTTTTTTTTTTTTTTTTTTAATTTAGAGGCAGTACGGTATGTACTTCCCTCTTTGTATCTCTTCGCTTACGAGGCAGAGAAATATCTTTTCGAACGTTGATTTGCGTTGTCCTTCTTCCTGTTTGGAGTAATCGCGATAGATTTTGTACGTCGTGCGCGCTTTTCTTCGATTACGTTCGGCCTCTCTTCTCGCACACGAATCGTTCGACGAAAGTCCTTTCCCAATTTCACGCGTACGGCGTATCGGTTTCTTCGAGTTTCGCCTCGCGTGCGGAGTACGTCTCCTCGCTTCTTATCGCTCTTACGCATACACATATATATATATATATATAATACGTATATTTTCTTCCTCGTGGCTTCTCGCGTCGTCCTGCCTTACGAGTACCCGTGCGCTCCGCTTTCTCCAATCTCGTTTCCTCTTCCTCTTTTATTTTACTCCTCGCTCCGCCTCGCTATCCACGAACGTTCCACTTCCTTTCGCTCTCTTCCCTCCCCTTCTCGCGATCTCTTTGCCCCGATATCTACGCGCGTTCCGTCTCTCGCCAAGCGTCTATCCTCTTTTCCCCACTCGAGCTTCGTCTTCGCTCGCGTTACCTCGATATCCAGCTTTGCGCGACCTTCGGCTTTCTTTCGCCAACCGCTCTCTTCTCCCTTCTTCCTCCACCCCTTTGCTCCCTTTATATTCCGCTTTTTCTCTCTCCTTCCGCTCTCTTCATCGCTCTGCCAGTTCCGCGATTCCTTTCCACCTTCTTTCGTTCGCCCCTTTACTCGATTTATTCGATATAAAGTACCGTTTTCTTATCCTTCCGCCTTCCACTTTCTTCGCCAGTCCGCCGCTTCCACGCTCCCTTTCTCCTTTCCCTTATCCCTCCAGCACCGGTTTCGTCGCGTCGCCTCGTGCCCCCGAGTGCCTACCGCTTCCCCTCTCGCACGGTTCCCCAGGTCCCGTTCTTTTCTCCCCCTCCCTCCCGCCCTCGCGACCCGCGGCTATCGGCCCGGGGCCCTGCTCTATCTCTATCCTCCCCTCCCCTCCCCTCCCCTCCCCTCCCCTCCCCTCCCCTGCCCCGGCCTGCTCTACCCCTCTGCCGCGACGGTTGCGCTCCAGCAGCGGGGGGGATGGCGGAAGGCGAGCGGAGGACCGAGAGAGGAGACGAGCGCCGCGCGCACTCGGCGAAGGACGCACGCGTACACCTGCGAACCTGCGGGGAAGATGAATCGCTCGGAAATCGCCTCCTGCACGCGCGCCCGCGTCGAGATCTCTTCCCCCTCCTCCTTTCTCGATCTCTTTCGCCCTCTTTCGCCCTCCTTCCGCTCTTTTTTCCTCTCTCTCTCGCTCTCTCTCGCTCTCTCTCTCTCTCTCTCTCTCTCTCTCTCTCTCTCTCTCTATCCTCGACCAAAGCTTCCGACGTATCTTCCTCCTCCTCCTCTTCTTCCACTTCTTTTTCTCGCTCCTCGCGCCGCCGCCTTTCCCAACCGCGCTCCCCTTTTTAGGAGGCCGACCGCCTAAGGTTCTCCGAGAAGGCTTTGCTCCTTTTCTCCCACGAGTACCTCCTCGGCGAACTTCGACGATCGAGTTATTTTTCTTGTGAGAGAGGATGCCGATGCTCGTTTCTCGAAGATAAGGACCGCCCTGGCTCTTTCCTCGCCGAAGCTGTCGGACTTTCGCTCTTGGTGCTCGAGAACGGTCGTGTTCGACGTCGGCGATGTTGGATGTACGCCGATCGAGTTACCTTTTCGACGCGATCCACTATGAGCGCGTTCCTTTTATTTTCGAATGTGTCATTTGGCCGATTGAGCAAAATTCGAGACTCTCTTCGTTCCGCGCTTTGAGGCTTTTTGCGGACAAACCCTGCTGGCGCCGCTCGCCTCGCGACTTTTCCCGCCGTTGGTTACCGTATCTGGAGCCGTGTCTCTTGGGCTTTGAGTTGCCTCGCGCAGAGCGTTCTTCGCGACTCGATCGAAGCCGAGTCCCAAAGTTTTCTCGACGATACCCTGTGCGGGAGCGCGACTATCGAATCGGCGTCTCGCTTTTCGCGGTTCCTCCTTTTCCTTCGCATCCTCCGCTCTTACGGACCGAGAGCCGACCTCGGCAAACCTGTCAACAGAAATGAGAAAAATCATCGGTAAAATCCTTTGTCCAGAATCGGGTCTCTCTTGGACATCTTTCATTTTAATCGATACACGCGAGTCGCGGAATATTTTCTCGTCCTCTCATTGGATAATAAATCAATATTAGTCGGAGTTATTAAATTAAGGCTGAACGCTTGCGGGAACGTGGCGGATAAAATCTCGAAGAGATACGGCTTCGATCATCGATCATCGCATCTTATTAACTTTTCACGCGATATAATATACGTAACGTGGAACGTTTTCCCTTTTAATCGATACTCGCTACCTCGCGGAACGTTCTCCTCTCCCCTCTTTCGATGCTAAATAAATATTAGTCCGAGTCATTAAATTACGAGCGAATGCCTAGGAAAATGTAATGGACCATTACATCTCCAGGATCTACGGGCTCGAATATCGATCATCGTGACTTATTAACTTTCCACGCGATATAATGTACGCGCCGTAGAATCTCAAACATTCCGCCTTAAACGATAGATTCTAAACTATTCGTGTTCAGCAGCCGGTGCCGCGACCGAGGCGGTGGAGCGAATAAGCAAAAGATCGATGCCCGCGGAGTTATAATCGATGAAATCTCGAATTTACACGGTGTCGGGCGCCGTCCATCATTCCTGAATAACTTTCCAGATCGGAATCTACCGCGAGCGGTACATCCTGGATTATAAGCGCGTAACGGTCGGTACTTCGCCCAAATCAAAGAGACCAACGAGAGTCGATCGAGGAGAGACCATCGACGCCTACGAAGATGTGATCGACGAAATCTCCGGTTTCCACGTCGTCCATCGACTTTCCACGCGATATCCGTGCCGCGCGCAGCACCCGCCGGATCTATCTGGAGGCGCGCGTTCGGGAGCGCGGAGGAGAAGGAAACGAGGGAGCAAAGGAATCGAGGAACGAGTCCGAGGTTCTGTCCGCTACGTTTCAAAGGTGGAAGTTAGTCGCGGTAACGGGAACCTTCGTGATCGGAGCCACCGACGTCGTAGCGCACGCACGCGGCTATGTCGCCTCCGTATCTGCACCACTTTTATCCGCAGGATTTTTCGCCTCGCGAAAAGTCGTAAAAGACCGGCAAGCGGTTAACGCGATTTCGCGACGCGATAGCTCGATCGCAATACGCCCAAGTACGGCCTTCTCGTGCGATTCGTGGTTGGAAGAAATATATCCGAGAAGAATCCACGTCAGGGCCGCGACTTTAAAATCGAGGCTCATTCCACTTTTCTTATCCGCCATGGTGCCTATTGTAAGAGACAGAGACGGAAGTTATTGTACGCGCGTTAACGCGATTTGTCTACCAACGATATACATCGCGACGACATCCTCGTAGATCCTCGGCCAGCGTTGCTCCGACGGTAGCGCGCCTCACGAAAAACACGCTCGAACCCCTACAACCTTTTTTCCACGGCCGAGTGAAAGTCGCTGGCCCCCGGTGACTCTTACGGACTCTTATTACGAACGCCTCCGATAACGGCTCTCGAAAACGCGCTCTCCGCCTGGACGCTCGAGGAGAGCCGGAATCGGGGAAAGGACGATTTTTCCAGAAGGAACGAGGCGACGGACTCGCTTTCGAGATCGCGAAGGATCGAGCGAGATAAATTAGAAATTGGTCCAACACGGGCAAGGATATAAATTTAATTTGGTATCCATTTAAATGCGTGGACGATCTTGACAAAAATTGGGCCGACGAGCGGCGAAGATAGCCGCGCTTTCTCTCTCACTCGTGCTTTCCGTTTTCGGCACGATGAAGGAATAAGGATAGCGCTCGTTTATCGTTTTTTTTTTGGGGGGTGTAAGAGGCAATGAAAGGACGAAGATCGTGGATGGCGATGAAACGATCGCGAAATTTATTCTTCGTTTCTTGGGAGCGGAGCGGCAATGTAACGAAGAGAATAGCGAGAGAAATCGTGTTTCCACTTTACGCATCGAACACGATGTACGAGAAACGGTAAATTCCTGAGCAACGCGAGAAATAGCTTATTGTATAAATCGTATCCCTATTGTACAAATTGTTCGAGCGTCCACCTCGGTGTGAAATAATTTATCTCCCTATTCTACAAAACGTTTCACGTAAAGAAATATGCGTTGACGGAAATACAAGCTTACGTTGCTAGATGAAAACGCAAAGAATAATTTCCCCGCAACTCACAGTCGTTGTTGACATCCCAATGCACCATCGTTTCGCCTCGTAAACCGTTCGGCAACAGTGTCTACGCCGAACAATAAATTCCTGAGCGGTACGACGGATAAACTGGCTAACCGTATAAATCGTATCCCAATTATACGAGTTGTTCAAGCCTCGTGGTCGCAGCGTGATGCGTCTGGTCTCCGTACTTTGGGCATCGAGTTATGAACATCGAAAGGGTAAGATACGAACGTTGACGACTGGCCACCGAACACAGTGGCCTTCGTATGCCCTTCTAATCGCATAACCATGACTTAACATTTAAAAACTTAAATCCGCAAACGCTACATGACGCATGGACAATATTGGATATTATGTTCGCGTGGAAAGTTACAAATGGAAGAATATCCCGTTCCAAGATTATCGAGCCGTTCTCTTTAAAAGCTCGTTCGAGCTGCCTTCGAGGTTTTCCTTTACCGGACACAGAGCGCCATCGTACGATGTATGGATATTTCAATCGCATCCGTCGTCTCTCTTGTCGAGTTAACTCGATCCTGCTAAAAATCAATATCTTTGGTCGAACGTTGGTGTCTTTAGAGCGTTCTTTACGACACGTTCCATAATTCGCGTTCTTCATTTTTATTTTTATCGATTACTTTTACCAGTGTCTTTGCAATCGCCCTCTCGCGTCCTACACGTTCAATTCTCTCTCCGTACCAAGGAGTTTCGCGCTCCTTTAACAAAATAATGATAATAATAATAATAATAATACAAGCCGTTATCGCGTCCCATCGCGAGCTTTCCGTTCGCACGAACCTCGAGGTCTCGTAACGAAGAGATAAAGCCCTTCGTCGCGCGCACGGAGGCATTTCCCGATACGGGGACTTTTACGAGAAGCTCGTCAGATTTCTCGGCTTGTCGAACATCTCGTAGCGCGCCGCGGGCAGAGATAACCGACCGATAGTGGCCTCCAGGACGACCCGAAAGGAGGAGGACGACCGGAAAGAGGAAAAACGCTTTCCCGTTCCTGGCAGTCCTCGAAATCACTTACGAGTCGTTAACCCTCTTGGCCGGAGTCACTTAAAATCGCTTATCGGTCGCGCTCGTAAATATCAAAAGGATACGAGCTGCCCCCGAAAAATGACGAAACTGGCAAGGAGCCGCGCTGACGAGGAGGAATGCGCCGCCAACGCGCGTACGCCGCGAAGATTAGCCGGCGCCACGGGGCCTCCGCATTCTTCGAGAGTACGGAGCGTTTTAAGGTACTTTTTGACGAGTTCCTCCGGGAAACCTGAAAACCTGGAAACCCGGAGCTGGAGATACGGCCCGTCGGAAAGTTCGAGGATTTTAAGCTACTTAAAAACGTGCCCCGATAAACGGGCAAGGGTAATCTTCGAGAAGTACGTTAGGAGGATAAAGGGGGTAATGTACTCGAAACTTTGGAAATTCCAGCTCTCCTCGTAGACCGATGACTCGTACCGCACGCAACTCCGATATTGCGAGTGGAAGAGGGACCGCGGAGCTTTTACGTTCCTCCGCACTTCTGCCTTTGCGGACTCGACGCGTTCGCGGACCAGAGGACCGCGAGGTTCGCATTCACGGTGAGATACGATATGAAAATCTTCCACTTTCTTTGGGAGGCCGGCACACCCACGCTTCCAGATGCGTTTTCCAGATTTCCATCGGCCGCGCCCAAGCGATTCTACGAAATGCAGAAAACCGTTTCGTAGCGCGCGCCTGCCCGTTAATCATTCGCTATCGCGTTGGGTGTCGGAGTGTAGGAGCGTGTAATCATAAGCGACACGACGTTAGATAACGGTGCAAGGATGGCTGGGTTTCGCGATCGGCCCCACCGGCTTCCTCCCCGCCACTCGCATCGTTATCTCCTCTTATTGGGCGCCCCCGTAAATCACGGGGCAGGTCGATCCGTATTTATCGTACGAATCGATTGAAATCCTAGGAGGTGGCCGCTGCTATTTATTGGTCTAACGGTGCGAGATAAGTTAAGCGGGGGCGATAAACCTGTCGAAATGCCTGACCGTCTAAATCGATCGGCAAGACGGACACCTCGCGCATTCCTCGCGCTCCTCTGGAAATGGTGCGAAAAATTCTGATTCCAGGGCGACGAACGTAACGTTTATCGATCGTCTCGAAACGCGTTTAATTAAGAAAGTGTATCGATAATCATATCGAACCGGCCCGACAGCGATGCCGAAGTGTCTCGATGAATTTATGATTTACGATGAAAAATTTTTGTATTTAAGAAGGAAATAAAGTAGAGTTACACCTCGTCTCGAGCATTCTCAATTTTCACCGCTGTGCTACGATTAAGGCCCCTCCACTCCTCTTCCATTCTTGCCACGATCGGTCCGATGCACAGGATTATCGATCCGAGGAGGATAGCCGCGAGTCGATTCATAAATTTCGTCGCGTCGTCGGATCCCGATTGGCCGAATGGCAACGTGGGCGAGGGGTTGGCCGATAGGAAGTCGAGGCGGTTTTCAATCCTACGATTATAGTCGGGATTGTGGCGACTCTTGTCGAGCGTCCGCACGATAGACGCGCTATCGAAGTCTCTGTTGTTCAACGAGGTATCGATTTGGGTACTACCTACTACGTTGAGCAGCGACATTGGGAATGGGTTTTATTCGGTGAACGATGACGAGAAGCGGGAGCGAAAGTAGGAGTGGTTTTCGGTTTCATAGGCGTATTCTCGAGATCTTTATTATTGCAAAAAGTCTTATTTCGAGTACTATGATATTGAGCGGCGCTATACAGAAGAGGTGTCGAGTTAAGACAAACAAGTAAGAGAGAGTGCTGGAAGATCGAAGCGGATACTGCATGGTAGTCAGCATTACTAGAACTTCGATCGTACCGCGGAAAATACATTTCGATTTTTCCCGACCGGCGTGCATTTCGTTTAGAAAATGTCCGCCTCCAAAATTGAGGACGCGAGTTTGGTGCTGAATTAAACGGAGGCCGGATGAAGTCTTTCGGCGATGTAGCAGGCCCGGGGGAAAAAAGCGAACCCTGAAACGACGACATCGATGCGGAACAGAGCGGTCCAAAGCAATCGATGGTCGATCTTCTTTCGACCGGGTGGCCAACCGAGCGTGCAGATCTTATCATTAACACTTTCGCCACGGCAGAGTGCGGCCCGAAAATCGACGATGCGATACTCTTGTATGAGAATCGCCGGCAGCGTGCGTACAAAGCACTCGCGAAGCGAACGATTTTCGCGTCTTTCCTGGGATCCTCGACGAAGGTCGGCAGTGGGCGAATACGTAACATCGACCAAAGTCGACGATGCGTGGCTGAAAAGGTCAAGTGCTTACCGTCGGCGAGTCTATGGGTATAAGCTATCGATCGGGAGTATTGGTACGCGCACTTTTTACGTCACGTTGCAATGCGCGCGTACTGGCTTGAAATTTTTGTTTTCGATATAACGTTAATACGCATTTTTTTACTCGTGTGCGTGAAAACGAAATGCATCATGGTAACGTGTAATGATCGAAATAATTTTGTTATTATCGATGGCAGCGTTCCGAGGGGAGGAATACGTTTTATTCGAATATCTTTACTTCGTGCGAAAATTCCTTATCGATCGACTTTATCCGAGTAACGTTATCCGGTATTTATAGAAGTACCGCGAGATACAAAGTGAACGATGCATTCCAATTTTTTTTTATACGATTTAAACTAGTTTAAATGCTCGACGCGATCGATCGTCATCGTAGACACGTTGGGAATATTTTCTGGATTTATTTTTAGTGCCGAACCATCGCGTCTAGGAAGCGATCCGACACCTGCCCCGCATAACACGCGCACGTTTAGTCTAATACGAACCGGTGTTATTTTTGAAACGAGAGACATCGTTGCGGCATGCCCCTGAAAAATTTTTCGCGGGTGTCAAGCTGCTCTGCCATTTGGAGAACGACGATGGTGCCTGGCATGCGACATCGAAATTTATACCCGTTCTTAAAATCTCTTTGTTTTTGCAAAGTGTACGATCCAAAGCGCTGCTCGAAATTATGAAACGATCAGGAAGGCGAATAAAGTGTCTTAAAATGTTATATTTGTAAAAAATCCTACTTTACTTTTATCGAATATGTTTTATTTTATCGCAACAGAAAATGTCTCGAGTTTGATTTTAAATCGGATAAAATGAATTATCGAACAAAGACGGAGATCCTAACCGGTACAAATTGAACGATTAAACAAAAAATGGAGTAAAAAGAAAACGCCCAACGTGGGGCTCGAACCCACGACCCTGAGATTAAGAGTCTCATGCTCTACCGACTGAGCTAGCCGGGCTGTTGGCGTCTCATTGCGAGATATGATATTTAAGGGACCGTTATACTTCACCTTGCGTATTTGTAAAATTTATCGGCAATCTGTAATTTTTATTGGAGAAAATATTTTCCCAAAAGAGGATAAAAATAAATCAACGTTTGAACTTGTAATTATTACAGTATAAAAAACGTTCACATTGGATACGAAGCTCGAAAAGGAAGGAAACTGTATAAAAACAAAAAATACACGAGATTTCTAAACGCGAAAAGATTTTGGGAAACTCTCGATAAAAAAATGCGCGATACTCGTCGCGATGATAGTACGACCATCCACCAAGAAAATTTTTCATAAAAGATCACGTAGAAATAATTACTATTCGTCCAAAAATCTATTTAAAAAAATAACCGACAAAGTGCCATTTTTAACTCACGCTAAGAGCTAAGCGATCCCTCTGCAACGCACGTTTTGCATAAAAGTACACTTTTGATGGAGGGGAATAACGAAAATTCGTTTAAGAAACGATCGAAAGAGGGTTAATCTAAAACTCGCCCGTGGAGTTAAATAATGGTGTGACGGTCATACGACGGTCATACGACCGTCTGGCGCGGCGATATCAGATGTATCCGCGTCCAATTTTCGCACAATTGAGAAACGGGGGTCAACGTACTCGCGCACTCGGGCCTATCTTAACAACTCGCTTTGCGTCACATCGCGCAACTCAATTTGTTTACCAATTTCGGCTTCCACCGGCGTCAAACGCGCCAAATCAATATGGCGGCCCCGCTTCCGGGAAGATAAATATTCCGCAACGGGATTCCTGGCTAAATCCGGCATTAGAGCGGATCTAATTTAGGCCGCGTCTATTAAAGAACGGGACTGACAGAAGTTCACGGGAAAATCGGTCGAAGTGTTGCGTGCATAGTCGAGGGGGAATATTTTTGAAAGGTGAACAAATACCCATTCAACATAGATATTCGACGCGCGATTTCAGTGAACAAAAAAGCCCCTAAATGCTTTCCGTACGATCGACTTATTTGACAAAATAGTTTTTATTGGAAAGTTCCGGTATTTTAGCTCACAACACGTGGCGATACGTTCGTTCACTTACACAAGCTCGTTTGCAAATGTACGAAGAAGAATATTTTCGTAAGCTTCAGGGACATACAGGTTAGTAGCCGGACCGTGAAAAATCATTATGAAGTACGCACCATTAACGAAATACGAGAAGATGGTAACGCTACATCATTAGAATTTTCCTTTCACCAAACGACACGAGATTATAAAGAATGAAATCCGAAGAGAGCGCTCGTTCGAAATTCCTAGGAGGAAGAACCGGGCGAGCGTCGATCGGCGGGGTATAATTTCAATCGCAATTGAATTAATTAAAATAATCGCCATAGGAGGGATTGGGTATGGTAATAAAGACGGCTAGGCAGGTTAAGCGGAGGAAGCGGAGGAAGCGGGTGAAAAAGGAAGTGGAGGGCGGGTGATTTGCATACTTTCCGCCGGTCGGGCCTGCGCGGGGTAATGCCATTCGGGCCTTTCACGGGCCGCACGTTTATTCGACAGCTCGTCCTCCCGCAGTGCCCCTGGCTACTTAATTGGAGGGCGTCATTGTTTTATACTTTATAACAAGCGGCCCCGGGATTTTTGGCCGGATGATGTTATAATCATCGCCGGGCACCGACGTTTGAACAAGGGCGTGACCAAGATGCGCCGGCAAAAGAGTAAGCCACGACCGGGATGCGGACGTTACAATGGCGTGGGATGCGATACGTGGAACCGAGGGAGAACCTTCCGACACGGGACGGGAGACTACCTTTCCCGTACAGGACCCTCTCCGCCGAGGTACGAGTCGTGCTAGACTGCAGAGAGTTATAGTAGATCGGTGGTACGCGGTAAGAGCACGAATTCGATACTCTCCGTTGGACTATCCACGATTTATTTCTTTAGAGGGTTACTCTTGTTCGAGATTTAACCATATTTTATAGGATTCTTAAGAGGGAAGTTGCGCGTCTCTTAAATCGAGTCTTACTTCTGCCGTACCCTTTCGCGAAAGGACACGCTCCGCCGGCTTTGACCCCTCGGTTATAAAGTTCGTTCATCTCGACGGCATCTCTGAAAGATAATTCTACGTTTATCTGGCCGAGTTCTTCGCTGAACTACGCTCGACGGTAATCGCGTACACTACCGCGTAAGCTCTCTATTACGAGCGGGCGAGTCCAGTGCGTAATGCAAAGTAAATAACAACCCCACGAGATTGCACCGATCGGCATCTCTATTACTCATATTACCCATAAACTAGTTCTCCGCTAAACTATGGTGAATAGCAATGGCACACACGGCCGAGTGAAATCTCTATTAAAGGCGCGTCTCGCCCCGCGAAGCGGCGCAGAGTAAATAACAACCTTCTTACTATGCAAATTGATCGGAAACTCGGCGATGGCGGTGTCCGTGCAAAGATCGCCGTCCCAGGATCCGCCCGATGCAAAAATCCTCCTCGTTTCGTCGGTACCTCCTGGCGGGCCTGCGCCATTGGCAGCCTCGGATTTTATAGTTTAATAATAGAGCGGTGCGAAAAGAGTGTTTGCTTATCGCATCCCCGATTCCCGGCCGAAGACACGGTCGCTCGTCGGCTCGTGGGTACAAGGAGGTAAAAGAGCAAACGGAGGGCCAGCCGAGGGGGCAGTTGGAGGTTGAGAAGGAGGAGAAGGAGGAGGAGGAGGAGGAGCAGGGAAGGGGTTGGGTGTCCTGAGTGTGCCTCCCACCCAAAGCGTCTCGTCCCACCGTCCCTCGAATAATCGAAGGATCCTTTTCAGCCCTCGGCACCGGCCGTCGCCTGCATCTACGATGCCTCGACAAAGTACCGTAGGAGCTTTTAGCTCGATCTATGCCGATCGGATGAGTCGATGGTCGTCTTCCGGTATAAACGTATCTTGAAATCGTAAATAACGATATTCATCGAATCTTCGTAAGGCTCGATGGACGTTAGATGGATAAGCGATGTTTCTGTAAAAACGGAGATGGTTCGAGGAGTAATTCGGAAGGAAGGTTTTTCGTCCATTCCGCTCGTTAATCGAAACGATGTTTGAACGATGTTTCGCGCGCAAGCATAATGTTCGAGTGTAAGCAGGAACCGTCCAGCGATAGCAGTGTCTTGTACGTGTTCTTCGGAAATTACCCGGCTTCCTTGAAATCCCGCTTTCTTCTTCATCGTCCTCTCCGAGGCGTCGATTGTTTATGGTCATCGCGCACATTACGACGAATGGCCGTATAATTTACCACGTTTAGGTTTCCCTTTGACGCTTACAATCCCGATTCCAAGATGAAGCCATTAATAGCCGAGATCACGCATCGGGTATCGATCAGGCCTATTTATGGCTATCGACCCTTAATTATAGTCATTAGAATCCGGACTTCGTGCCACGATCGCCTCGTACGACTCGATTCACGAACCGCGAGGTAGAAACCTCGGCCAGCCACGGGTTCCACGAATTTCGAGCCTTCCTTCTTCAACGTAGAATCGGTGGTCTTCGATATTAGAGGAATTTCGAAAAATTCGTGACGTGTGCGCTACGCGGGCTCGATTCTTCCCACGGAATCCTGGGTGGGTAGTGTCCGATAATATGTCGTACAAATCGATCCCCGATTATCGAGCGGTCAAACTAACGGAGTATCGTTGAGAATTATCGTGCCGTGAGCGACTTAAAGGCGTTCGGGAATATCCTGAAAGTATCTTCAAAGATGGGACATAAATTTGATACTTCCACGACCTTGCAACATATATTCGCGCTATACGGTTCAAAAGTGTCCGGATGTCCATGGAACAAAATATTTATAAACCCTTCAGCCCCCAGCCGCAAACACGCCGGTATCCGACCACGTTCGAAGGGCAACGCGCCACGAGTTTCGAACCGAAAGTCCCTTCTGGAGAATGGTAGAGGGCAAAAGGGCGTTCATTTTCGAAAATGCAGCCACCCGCGGTTATGGCGATTCCGGCTTGGCTAGGTGGAGCGCGGTCACCCGGTTGACCGATTAGTTTCATCCATCATGGAGTATAAAGGAAGTCGAGGGCCGAACAATATCTGATTTCGGGTTCGACCTGTGTGGCGTTTGTGGAACGCGAAGGGGGTCGGCTCGCTTCCCCGTGGCCAGGGAGGAACCCTTTTGTGGACACTCCTGGCCACCCTTTCCGGGGCCCAAAGGCACCGGCGCGCGACAGCCCGCCTCCTAACGACACCACGCTCACCCTGCGACCACTGTAAACGCCAAACCGACTCGGCCAACACGCGCCTCGAATAATGTCGGGCTTAATTGAATTTATTTATTACGACTTCGAGCCCATCTCCTAACTCACCTTGCGCGCTTTCGAGAGAATCATCGCTGGCATTCGGATACTACATTCTTCCGCGTGATTTGATTATTTTTTTGGTTAAGGCTTAAATTCAAATTCAAATAGGTTTGGGTTATTATTTCGTTTCCTCACTCGAATTCGATTCGAAAACGTGGACGCGACGTTCCGGCTCAAATGTTTGGCGAGACGGCGGGTCGTTAACCAAGTTCCGCGGATGCTTGCGCCTTAAAGACCAATCGTAATGGATCCGGCGTAAAGCAAGCGGACACGCATTCTAAATTCGGTGCATCGGGGAATTCGCGTAAGACGGCAATTTTCGGGAACCCGAGCGCATCGTGTTATACGAGGGGGTCAGCCTCGCCAGGATCCGGCGTCCCAGATAAGATAGACCGAGATAAGCCTCCGTGAATCCAGGAATCCCGGGGTATCGGGAGCATCTCCTACGAAATGTCGCGCGGAACGCCTCTAATGCGCTTCAATTTGGAATTCCGGACAGGGTATAGAGTTTCGGAGGGCACCAAAGGGAGCCGATCGGCCGGGCGAGGGCGATTCCTCTTGGCCGGGGTGATTAATGCGTGCAAAGATAGCGAGAGCCGGGACAAGGACGTCGCGGTGAGCGGCGTCTTCGCCGGACAGGAAACGTCGTCGAGAGAGGCCGATTTCTAACGACCGGAGGGACCGGCCACGATCGATAAATCGACAAAGATGCGCGTCCAAGGTCCTCGGATGCATCGATACGGCGGTCCGTATCGTTGTCGTGTATTTTGGATTCCCCGGCCCTTGCCAGCGAGGCTCGAGGATAAGTACTTTGTATCGTAAAATATTTTACGGTCTTGACGTTTTATATTTACGGTACAATATTTATAAACCAAAAAAAAACGAAATCAAGCATTTTTTATTGCTACGTACCTCCTTCAAATTTTTAGTATACGAAAAGTATATATAAATATATTTCAAATATATTTAAAAATGTCCGTATATCACGATAAGATCGATGGAAGAACGAGCATAGGGAAAATCGTGCGGAGCAGCGACACGAACGAAGGCGGTGATTTCGGGTGAGCCCGACGTGTCCGGCGGCTTCCACGTCAAATTCCAGGATGCGTGGGGCGCTTGGGCGGGGGTGATCGGTTGGACGGGAAAACAATTCTCGTGGCAACCCTTTCGGCGTGATTAATGCGCGCGAAGATAGCGAGTCTCTGGATTCGTGGAAGGGAAGGGGCGGCCGCAGGTCGTCGGAGGACAGCGAAACGTCTCTCGTTATAAATGCCCCCGCGCGTTCCTCCTCGTGGCGCTCTAGGAGCGCTCCGTGAAAGCCGTAAAACTCGGATTTCCGAGGGGTCAGCCCGTGGAGCCGTGGGACGCCAGCCTTGCCGGACACGTGGGACGCCGACGCTCAATTTTTCGACCTGTAGATCCACTCGCCGATAAGAAACGCACGCACGCCGATTTCTCGGATCGACGATCGTAACTCCTGCACCGGCCCAGGAAGGGATCCGTAACCGGGACGCGCGGAGGCTGCAGGATCGATATTTCCACCGTGAAGAGTGCAGGATACTTTTGGGGAGTGGTAGGACGATGCGATCGCTACAGATTTTCCTAGCGGAAATAATCCTTTTGCAAAGCAAATTTACCTTTTTGTACATTAAGCTCGGCCTCTTGGGAATCGAGTTTTTTTTTGCGTCGCTGAATTCGCTGTTTCGATAAGAATTACCTGCATCTCGGGCAACGAAAATTGCGGATGCTATCCGTGCAATTTTTCTACAGGTTCGTGCATCGTTTACGACGGTCGGTATTTGCCGGCCAAATATTCTGCGCGTTCAGAAACGTAAATTGCGATTAAGATATTCCGTGCGGCGATTCGGTGTTTCGCAAAAGTTTGTCAGCGGTGCTTCTACGAAGGACTCCGAAACCTTGCACCCCAATTTACCAGCCCCGAGAGGATTAAGGACTTGGTGAACTACAT
Organism: Ampulex compressa; assembly: GCA_038496175.1. NCBI lineage: Eukaryota > Metazoa > Arthropoda > Insecta > Hymenoptera > Ampulicidae > Ampulex > Ampulex compressa. The sequence goes on from JBCFXI010000011.1 coordinate 588,154, forward strand.
TTACATGTTAATCTGAAATTCCCCGCTTTAATTGCCCACGGTTACGTACCCCGACTTCGGTGTAATTAAGTAATGCATATATATACGTGTGCCTGCAGTGAGTGCAATTACCTTTTCTCCCGATGCAGCGCGCTGCGAAGAAAGGGAATTCGGTACTCTCATTGATTTCCCCGTAAATTTGGAATTCGTTTATCCAGAATCAAATTGCGTATGCAGGTTTGCATCGAAATCTCCCCATTAATTAATCTTACTGCTCGATGATCGTTAGAATGTCCGATAAGTGCGTCCGTATTAAATGTTCGTCATATTTTTGCTACCGTACTTAAGCAATACATTTGCATTATACGAGAGAGGTATTTAATTCCCTTCCTTAAATCGTCGTGAATTGGATATCCGATTAAAGTGAAAGTAAATCTTACGCGTATTGAGTATTTGAATGCACTTGAAATTTTACGTTGATTATAGGCGCCGAAACTAATTACATCTGGTTACACGCGTGTCCGTATTAGACTCGTAATTAATTTACTTATTTATCTTAACGGTTAATCATTTTATAAGAAAAAATAGATACGGTTCTTCTATCGAGACACGAGCAAAATTGGAAATCGATTTACGTAATTTGAAACGGCGCGCGTGTCCCCTATTGCGACTGATCGATAATCTGACGTTAATTACAGGCATTAGTGCACACAAATATTGCACCGTATGCTTATTATAAGCTAAGTAGATAGTGATTAAATTACAGGTAAAACGTCCCGTACGTCTTAATATTCCGCATGAACATGGCATATTGGTGCAATTAATTTCTTAAAGTGTGTAATTGCACACTCGTTATGACCAATATAACCTGTTTCGCATTACATAAAATTATCTTGAATAAATCTTACGCGAAAGAAAAATATAACCGTCATTCCAAAGATAGGTTACTCGAAATACGTAAAAACTATATTGCGGAAACCATGAATTTTTCTTAGAAAAAGAGGTTACCTAAAAGAGGTTCGAGTAATTTTGCAGACCTAGGATCATAGCTTTCGGGTCACTTTTAGGGAAGACCTATATCGTGGTTTTCAATATTTGGAAAACCACTTTAAACGCATTGTCCTAGAGTAAATGGCCGTAACGATCGATGCTGAAAATTAAAAGCGACAGCAGCGAGCGTCTCTTCGGAGGTATAAGCCGGTCGTCCCCGATGCTCGCTACCTAAAGTGCGCTCCTCGTAATTCGGAGCCCACTTTAAACGATAGGTCTTAGTGTAATCGACCGTAACGACCGATGTTTGAAAAAACTGAACAAAAAATCGTATCGCAAAATCTTTCCCAGGATACATTCCCCGGTTGGAACGGAAATTTTGAACGCAACGACTCGATACACGCATCACATCCGGGGTCCATTTAATAATGCGGTGAAAATGAGCATCATCATTTTTTTATACATATCGTTGTGGAAGATTAAGAATAATCACGATCCGCGGCACTTATCCTCCAGAATTAAATAATTCGCATCGAAGCAGCGATCTGTACGCGCGTACCGGATATTCCTATTTTTTAATTTCCTTTATGCAACAAACAATTTTGTAATTTCAAGAAGGTTCCCACATACATTTCCGCTTTGGCGGTCATCAATAACCGGGCCGTTAATGGAGAATGACAAATCGCATAAAAATGCCGGCTGTCGGTGGGTCAAACGGTTTTGCCTCCCGTCCTCATTGACATCTGAATCCTCAGGCACAGGCTTGGCCTCACCCAAAGCCGGAGAAAATCTCGGTTCAATGGTCCACGAGGAGATTGATTAATCGAAGGTTAAGGGGTTCGCCCAGCTAAGTGGTTCACCGAAATCTTCCTACGGGCTGACGGTGGGAGCCACGAGGCTACGCGCGTGGTCTCGATGACCGTCGGAGGGACAAAGGGAAAGAGAAGAGAGGACCGATACCACGCTCGATCCGTGGTGTCAAAACACGACCCTAATGCATCGTTAACCCCTCGCACTTGGATTTACTCCTAGGTCGACGCACCTCCGCCCAGAAGTCTTGGGACGCCTATCGAGGTTTTATGGATATCTAGGAAGATCGATTGGAGGATGAAATGGGCGATACGCACCGATACGATAACGACAAAATGCTTATATTCACGAGACTCGGGCCAGTGTTCTTTTATTTTTTAAACGATTAACCACGCGTACGACGAGAAGAACGGATACGCGTTTGGAGCCATCGGGCATCCCATTTTCGTATACTCGACCGATAATAGATACGCATACAGCCACGAATATATATACGACGATAAAGCCGTATTACAGTTTTAAGCGCGATAATTAGAGTCGTACGAAAATACGATTCACGAGCGACGCGAACGAACGTCAATTCCCTTTGTCGGCCGGTGCAGTCCGGCAATAAATCTCAATGGATATCGCGCGCACAGTCGATGGACAATAGGCAAATAGGGCCGATAGACGAATGCTAGTTCACGAACGCGCGCATATATCTTAATTTAGAACGATCGTGCAAGTTCGGTCAATGGTGTACGACAATGGCCGAGAACTATGAGCGATCGATATGTCTGCGAGTAGTCGGGTTAGATAACCGGCTAGACACGCTCGGCCAAGTAGTCGCGAATGCGCTAGGCCAGTGTTCTTCAACCTTTTTACGCCCGCGAACCGGTAAGGATAAACGAAATATTTCCCGGGCTTTCAATTATTTCTACAGTATTCGCGTATTAGTTTTTAAATCTTACTGCGCAAAACAAAAATCCCATGGTCGATCGATATAATTGGAAAAGAACGGAAACGGAATACCTCGAGCTGTTGAGATAAGGCCATCGAATTCCAAGAAATTTTATGCGATCGCTCCGCCGCTGCTTAACATCTGGAACGATTAATAATCGTGAGTAGAGTGTTTTTTTTGGGGGGAGAAACGATGCATCGACGTTTCCTCGTCCAGTTTGGCGCTGAAGGCCAGACAATTTCCGCGGACCGGCATCGGTCCACGGACCACCGGTTGAAGAACACTGCGCTAGACGTCGTGCTGCGCGCTCTTGTTAACGTGCCAACAATTTTCCTGGAACTAATTAGGTAACTCCCGCGATACATCCCCCTTTATTCGGCAGCGCATTCGTTTCGTGCCATTCAGAACACCGTCCTCGCATCCTGGTTTATCGAATTCGCGCTGCACCACCTTGCGATGTGCACGCTCGATAACTGGTGCACGAGAACACTGCCCTCCTGCATCGCGCTTAAAGCGAACGTACACGATCGCGGACGAAGCGATAGATTTTAAACGAAAACATAAACGTACAAGGAAAATAGAAAAAGATAAACGCGTACCTTTAATCCACACGTTTCAAAGGATAAAAAGAACTTCGCCAAAAAAATTACTCGTCTTCACCGTAGGCAAGGATCGCGCGAATTCTAAATCACGAGGGTGGGCAGTGCCACGCACGGCACGAACACGTTCAGGGAGAGCAAGTAGGCAAATCTCTGGTAAGAAGAGGGAGAGCTTCTCCCGTTGGGAGGCGCGGCGTGGCGCAAAGGGTTAAATGACAAATCGATGGCGGGCGAAATGGACGCGAGGGCAGGGAGAGGGGGATGGTGCAAGGTGGAGATGCATTCGCAGATACAGTGGTAATTTCTAGGTGCGCCCGAATCCGGCGGCTGGCCCGGGGCGACGAGGATCGTTATGCGTCGCAGTTTCTAAATTAGGCTCAACTCGGGCTGATTGGACACCGGCGGAGAGCGGACGTTTGCCGATCATCCGCTGGCGGCACGATCGACGATTTATCGCGGCCCGATCCTGGGTTATTAAAGTCAACGTGCGCGCGCGCCCGCCGAGGAGCGTCCACCGCATGGGTTCTTAACCTGCCATCCAGGGACCCCTTGGAGCTCCGTGAACCGATTCTGGAGGCTCCCTCGCGATACCTCTTAAGGAGGCAACGTGCGTCGATACAGATGTAAGGCGATAAATGTGATCGTTAATGATTTTTGACGATTCTCTAATTCCCAATGTGTGCGAACCACTGACTATGGAGACGTGATTATGGATACACCGAAAGCCTACTCTCGATCGAAACCGAAATCTTTAGCTGCCACATCGATATAAATATCCCGGAGGTCGGAGAAGAATGCTGTACGCTGGTCGGAGAAGACGTTGCACGCGTTATAATAAATGATTAAAAATGTATAATCTCTCGTACACTGGTGCCTTCGATCACTGGTTATTCGTCTCGAAGGAAACGGCCCCTTTCGATCGTAGTTCGCGCTTACGCGTTTAAGGATATTATTCCCAGAAGTGGGCTCGCGGTTGAAAAAAGGTTAAGAACCCCTGATGCACGATTTGCATCCAGCCAACCCTCCAATCCCCTCCTCGTCGATCGATAACCGGCGCGATAAATATTCGGGGGCGCGACACTGAAGCACCTCTTCGCGGGCCGGCTCGGTGCATAATTAAGGCGGAACGAGTCGGTCGGTGCGCCAGGATTTAGTACGGCCTCGGCCAAATTGCGCGGAAACTCTTACCTCGGGGTACGCGATCGCGTGTACTCCAAGAATGATGGATACGCAGGACGAGCCGGACTTTATACCCGACTTTGCTCGGTGATTTGGGTCACTGGAAGACGGGCGCTTGGCTCTTATTACATTTTTCCTTCTCTATGGAAACGCGCGATACCCCTCTATGCAGCCCCTTAAAGCGCGAAGTCTTATTAAATTCCTTTTTGCACATACAGGTTTGACCCCCTTTTCGCGTTCCTAGAGAGAATTTTGAAAAATCTTCCCTCGGTCGAGCTTTATGCCGTCGAAGGATTCGCATTTTTAGTTTCATACTGTTGGGAATTTCAAACGAATATTGATTTATGCGTCGTAAGAATTCCAAGGAAATTGGACTACAGAATTGCGTCGAGGTGGTTCGAAAAAGAAGCGGTACCGATGGCGAGGCACGGAGAATGTTTGAAGAAGACAAAGGGCCATAAGAGTGTGTCGAGAGAATTGAAAAAGGATATAGAATTGTGGGAGTACATCGAAAAATCGAGAGAGAACGGTCGGTAATGGCGGTGCATCGAAAGAGTCTCGTAACAATGCTTTGAGATAGTTCGGCGAGGACAGAGATTTATAGCAGTACGTCGGGATGTTTGGAAAGGATGGAGAATGATGAGAGTAGTTAAAGGGGTGCTTGTTAGGAAATAAAACAAAGGGTCGAGCTACGACTTTTATGGTCTATTTGGCGGTTTATGGAGTTTCACCGACCAGCTTTCGAAATCCGTGCCGTGGTGCAAGGTCGTGCTGGAATAGCGGTAAGCAATAAAACGACCTTCGAACCTCGAAATACCACGAGCGCGTTATTGGTCTAACATCGAAATTACGCGATTCGAGGATAGCGCATCGATCTACGAGCCATCGTATTTCGAAGAGAACGAAGCAAATAATCGAGCCACGACTTCCATCCTCGATCGGTCAGTTCTCACGGTTTCAGTTTCCAGCTTTCCACGATTTTTTCGTCGTTGAAATTTGCGCCCAAGTGCTTCATCGAGGAAAGTGATGGAGGAGGAGTGTCGTTGACGCTTTTACTCTAAAAATAGTAATCCGCGGAATGAGCTAATCCCATTCAATTCCTAGGATCGTTAAGCGCAATGGAATTCGCATTAGGCCGGGTGTAATGACATCTGGCTACTCGAAGTCCGCCAAGACTTTGCCCCGAGAAGGCACCCAACGACGAGCCGCGACGTGAACCAGGGGTTTTAAGTTTCAACGTCACTCCGTATTCCGCAAAATATCGTAAAACGTAAGATTAACCCCGGCCGGGAGAAGTTAAACTCGTTTAGCTCACGAGCATCCGGGGTTAGCTAAATGTGCATTCAAGATTAAGGATCAAGAAGAATCAAGTGCTCGCTTGTCAAGTATTATTACGTGACGTTAATATCTTAATATTATGCGGGAAGTATCGGTCCCAAGTGCACGAAGATATTGCGCGAATAATTATCGTTCGTGATATGCGCGATACAGTCCTTCTTAACCTCGATATTTTATCCTGCTAATCCGTCGTATGCTTCGTATGCTGCTTTTAATGAACTAAATATTAATTGGATAAAGTATCAATGGTTCGATACAGACGATCCAACGTCGTTGCTTAGAAAATATGCAAGAAATATAGCTAGAGGAGGGATAAGGTTTGAATAATTTGCAAGTAGACTCGACGGGACGTCGAACTACGGCACGCGATGTAATGCGAGATTAGGAGGTTCCATTTCAATATTGTTTCTGTGGAAAGGAGACGTGGGAAAGGAGGGTAGAGGAGGGAATTCTGACCGCCTTATGATCCTATCGTTTCGCTAGTAAAGATCATAATTTCCGGCAACATCCGAAACCGACCGCATCCCCTACTGTTTTCCACCTTGCGTCGCCCCTTTTGGCCCGTCACTCTGAAGACTTTATATATTTTTAAGGGAAATCTTCGTACCACCTACTCGACGCGAGGAAGATACCTGCCAAGAATGTCACGTCCAGCCGACATTTTAGACGCTTCGAATAAGTTGCTTCTAAAAACGTGCTCTCAGACGTATGCTTTGCAGGGCTTGCAATTGTTCATAATCGTCTTTCATTGTTCAGAACTCTCTACGTAAAAACAAGCACCGAGATACGGATACCAGTAGTCGACGAGCTTTTAGAAAAACGTAAAGAATAAAGCTTTTATGCGCAATGCTCGTTTGAAAAAAAATGCAGCTTTTGTGCCGAGACATCCGTCGGTTAGATTTTAAAACGATTACGCGTTACGTAAACCATGCGTGGTAACGGCGAACGACTAAGTTTATTAAGGTCAGCAATATACCTCTATATTGCTATTTCCTTAATGTTTCCGTTAGTTACGGCCGCACGATTGAAAATAAACGATACTAAAGTGATTGGCAACATTATTGCTTTAACTCCCCTTCTAGTGTAAGCGGTCGTCTACCAACGAACGGAGGGTCGGTTACTGGTTTCTTCGTTTTTAAGAGGGGTTCATTTTTGAAGCGGATGGCCAAATTCGTAGATACGCTTTAAAAACGTCTACAACGATTCTTTTTAAAAATTGATTTTGTTACGCAATCGAGACAACTACGGATACCTTTACCATAATACGTTTGCAAAAAAATGCGATTCGCGTGTCAAAGTTTCAAACCGCTCTACCCACGTTATATAACGTATTATATAATATCAGTCGTACAATATATAACGGCTAGGCAGACGGGCAGATATAAGCCATGCATCACGGGCTCACCTTTCGAGCGAATGATTTATCAAAATCCATCGGCAAAGTCGCGCCTCGATAGAAGGATATTTCGGTCGAAAATCGGTGGGTGGCTCGATAACGCCGAGTTTTACAGCGGATAAATCGCCGGAGGATCCTCTTAGGCGCGATTGGCGAGTAATGGAAGCCTCTAAGGCTCCCCGGATACTCGTAATGGACCTCCGCCGTCAATAGCAGCGCGTCGATATTCCACCGGCTGGAACCTCAACCGCGAGTGCTGGCGCAAGGCCTAATGACGATATCGTGTTTGATAGATTATTTTATAGGTTAAGCTCCTTAGCCGGAGCACCGAGTGCATCGATACTCCCTGTAATCCACCGTGTGTGGCCCCGCAACGCCCGACATTTGCTCCTCGCTTGCGTCGATTCACCGCCGTGGAATTTGACTTTATCCGCGTTTCCACGCTATCAAAATTCACCCTCTTGCACTTCAAATTCACCTTTTCGTCGATCAAATTTCAACCCATTAATCGTCCTCTCGCGACCATCGAGCCTATGGATTGGAATATTACGTAACAGTTGGGATAATTATTTCGCGAAACTCTTTACAAAACGGTACAAAAGGTATCGGACGAAATATGCATGTCATTTTTACTTCTGCGCGATGCATGGAAACGTTCAGATCGTCGATACGTCCCGTGGTGCAATTCGGGTTGGCAAGGCCCGGTGTAAAGTGTTGGACGGCTCTTCTAGGGCAAATAAATGCAGCGACTCGTTAGCCTCTAATTCGACGGGTCACACCTCCTAGCTCCTAATGCGCGCGCGTGTAATTACATGCATCTGATCAGCATTTTACGCGGGCCGCGCGACAACACATGTCGAGCAACCGTTAATGATCCTACCGACGTGTCCGATAATTAACCGAACGTCCGGCAATAGCGACGAGACTTTCGAGAATCCGGCCGTCGCCGACCGACATTGTGGCCCTCTGTAGCAAATCAGGCGGTAATTGGGCCCCAACCTTTTACGCGACCCATTAAAGATGAGTTACACGGTGCCGGCTTTTACGGCATTCCCGAATTTACTTAACGACGACCCTTATCTCTATGTATACCGTGCAACCGAGATGACCATCTCCCCGAAACCGAGCGAAACCTGGCTCTCTATGCTCCGCCAAAACCGGTCAAATTTAAAATCGAGCCAAACTCGTATTTGCATGCTTTCGAAGAATAAACGAAGTTTCAAATCAACGACAAGTCGTATCCGCAGGATGGCTGCGATTTTTACGAATTAACGAGAGGAATATTATCGAAACCTGGCGTACGATCGAATTAGTAGGTATCGCGTGAAATCAAACGTGAAACAAACGATGTTCTGGAAACAACGTGGACCAGGCATCAAGGCGACGTCGCTGGAGGCGAGAGGAGCAAATTTCCAAAGAGTCGAAGCGCAAAGCTCGTTCTTTCCCGAATTTTCTCCGGCGAGAACGGTCTCGATCGGCTTCGATCGGCGTCCATCCGTCTTGCGGACTTCTATCTTCCGTGGACCCTAAACTCGTCGAGGCTCATTGAGCGGAGGTGCATGTAAATTTATTCCATTGAGGTGCGGTGAGACGTGCCGCGTGTACACTCCGGTTTATAAGCGACCGGACATTTGCTCGGTTTGAGGGAAATGACCGTCGGAGAAAACTTGATCTCACCCACCACGTTCTTACGCCATGGAAGGAACACGCTTACCGAAATTCGTATTTTCACCCTTACGTTTATAAGGATTCGAAAAGAACGATTTTCCACGAGCGCGGATCTTTCCCGGCTCCGCATCCAAAACTCCGCGAGATACCACGAATCAGTATTGTACCAACACGATGCGTTTAACGAGCCGTGACACCATAGCATAACGAAATAATTTCGCGGTGAAATCCGCGAGCCAATTCGACGATACGCTCGTCGACTTGTGGACGGGGGTGTATATCGTGCAGGGTGGATCTTGCCGCCTCCGCGTAAGTTATGTACCGAGCCGGTCGGTCGTCCACGTCTGCCTCCGGTCCAGCTCTCCGGACCACTTTCGCTTTCGGCCTCCCTGGCCGCGTCCGGGAGGAATAATTTCGGTCGCTCATCCCGCCACCGAGACATCGCGCCTCTCGTTAACCCCTTGGCTTATAACGACGCCCGGCCACGCTCCTGACGCCTATCAACCGCCTCCTCCGCGCCCTCCTCGCCCCCCACCCCTCCTCCTCCTCCTCCTCCTCCTCCTCCTCCTCTGCCCTCGCCACACCGCACCGCACCGCTCGACTCCTCTGACGCGCCAATTTAAACCCCCAGCCCTCGGGCTGTGCGCGGCTTTGGCGGAACGAAACCGAGGTGTGAATTGTGGGGCCCGCCTGCGTATTTCGATCGAGGGACCGTTCCTCAAAGAGCTCGCTTACGCTTTCGCTGGGAGATTTCGGGTTCGAGGTCGAACGGTGGGCGTATGACAAGGTGCTACAAAGTGGTGGCTTGTTTTTTTATTGGGAGCTCGTAAGCCGCCGTCTCGGGATGGGGTACGGCCGTGCTTTAAGACTGAGAGGGCACGACGGTGAAAGCGAGTGGTCGGAGGTTTTTTAGAAAACGTAGGAAATATCGTATTCGCTACGATCTTCCATGATTTTTTGCGGCGCGCGGATGATCGTACCGTCGGTCCATCGACGTTTATTACCCGTCCTCTCTTTTTATGATGTACGCGGTATGTATGGTTAAATGTGGATGAGAAATGCGGGATGGTTCTCGCGTTGAAGTCGATGCTCTCGCTTTCATTACGAGACGTCGAGTTCGAGTTGGAGCGGTGGGCGCATAACGACGTGCTTCTAAGTAGGCGGTTACGCTTTTATACCGAGTTTCTTGGCTCGAGTTTTATTATCGATTCGAGATCTGCGCGGTAGCGGTTGTTTGCATTTTCATTATAAAACTCCGACCTCGAATCTTTAAGTACCGGTTTAAAAACTGTGCGGTGGACGGTCGTTCTTTCGTTGTAAAATTTCAAGGTTGACTTTACTAGGAATCGGATGAACGCCGAGCTTCTTTAAAAAGACTCGTCGAGAAAAGCTGCCAATAAATTGCGATATTCCTATACGAGTTTTTCTCTCTAAAAATCTTATAATTTCTGCTTTGCCTCCTTCGTCGAAAAAGAAGACGTCTCGCAGTTTTCGCTGAAACCTGGAATCCTTCATCGATCGAAGGGTCGTCAAACCGCACGCCGTAATTTTCATATTAAATGCTTCCGTCCTTAATGAGAGACCCTGCTTATGCGCGCGTACGTTGACGCACGACGGACCTCCGATTCGACGTTTTTTTTCTTTTAAATCCCACTTTCCTCCGTGCATAAGCTAAGATTAACCTATAAGATAGACGGATTAGTCCATTTTTGTACAGCTTCCATCTTCCAGGATCGACGACAACATCATTATATTAATGTCTCCGATCCGGATTGAACTTGTCGCGACTGCGACGTTAAGTATCTTACTTCATCTAATAGCGTCGGCGTTTACAAAAACCGAGGAGAGTGCTTATTTAAGAAAATGTATCGAAATTTAGATTCATTATTCAACAGAATGGAAAAATGTATCAAAGAGTATAGCTCGATAGTCTTAGCGAGAGATATTCTTCTTTTCGTAACTTATCGCGGAAGCGTATTATCCGACATTGTCCTATCATCCGCAGATTTATGCTCTTAAGCGTGAAGTCATAATCGTGCGATTCGAAGAGTATAAAAGGCCGATTACGTTTGGCAACGTGTCGTAAAAATGTCCGTCGCACACTCTCAATGTCGTTAACTCGATATCCAAGGTACGGGCACCAGATGTTCCGACTATACTCCAGTACGATTCCGATAAGCGTACAGTGTAAAACTTTGAGAGTGTCGATACGATCGAAAAGCTTCGACTCTCCACGAATAAAGCTCGCAGACTCAAAGCTATGGGAAATATCGCTTTATTTATGAACATTACCGCGGCATCGATACAAAATTCTGAAACGTAAACCAAACGTTGCACCGTTTAAAAGAAACTCGTTGTAACTCTGTCCTAGTTTCGTCGTTGGCCGATTTATCAGGGGTCGATAGACGAAGCAGGGTCTCCGTGGTCTTCTGGAGAGAACCTCTCGTCATCTCGCCGCCGCCCCTCGCGGCGGCTTTAATAGCCGTCGATTTTTCATAGCGTCCACGAGACACCGACGATCCCTTCGCCGCCTCAGGATCGTCCTGGCCAGCTCCGAGGATCCTCGCGGCCCGCAGAACCCGACACCGAAATACGAAACGCCGCCGCAAGATCGATGGCGGACGGTCGATGGCGCCAACCGGCCGATGGAGGATCGAACAAACACCCTGGAATTCTGCAGGATGCACCAATCGCACCGGAAATAGCGGCTGCCAACGGATCAACGCCGAAATTCGATCGTCGAGAGTCCCACGACTCGCTGCTTTGCCGCCTCTAAAATCTAGAGATTCGGCACGGCGTTATGGTGGATAATTCGTTATATTAATTCGTTTATAGTTCGTGTTTCTCCTCGTTTTTTTTTTTTAATAGATGTGCCAAATCCAACCTACCACCATTCGGTATTTCCAACGATATAAAAAAATATGGAACGTATCCCGAGTAACGAAAATTTACCAAAATCGAGGACGGTCGATCGACCGAATCGGCCGGCATCCTCCGATCGCACGTAAATCCAAAAATGATCCGCGTTATCTCCTTTCATAAGCGCGACCATTCTGCGCAAAAGTTAATGCGGAAAAGCGCGATCTTCCAGTATCGATTTATCACTCGGCAGCACGCGCTCCCCTTGAAAGAAGTTTACGGCGAAAGCCTTGGGGAACTTCTAATGAAATCTGTTGAGCGCAAAAGCGGTCGACGAGCGTCGAATGCGTGCCACCATAAGGTATCGTCTTCGTGGGATTTATATCGGCTCGTTAGAAACCATTAGAGTTAGTTATCGTGCTCCCCACGGGGTTTCCGTACACCCCGGGGAAAAGGACGTTAACGTGCAACTTCAGCGCTTTAACGACTAACAAATCTATCGAATGCGCCGTTCATCGTGGGCGGCACGGTTATTTAATCCACTGGACTACGAATTATTTTCTCCTGCGGTCGCACGTGCCTCTAGAGATCTTTGTTTTCCTCGTGATATTAAATGCTCCATTAGAATTCGTTGCGTAATAAGTTTCGATAATTTTTTGAAATTTTGTTCGATTTGAATCCTAAACGACGCAATCGATGCTTGGTTTTTTTTATTTGTAGCGAATTTTGTTAATCACTCGGTTTAATACCACTAACTTGCTCGGATATCGATGGAGTGTTGAACGATGAATGATTTTCTTCGAGTGCCAGGAGATTAAGTTTTCTGTAACCAGAGGTGTGAGGTATCAGGGATTTGCAAAATATTTGAAAATCCAATGTGTCTAATGGGCAAAGGGATAAAGCTATTGGTAAAAACCACCGATCGCGAGTGCGTGAATACGAATTTTTGAAATCAAAATGAAACCTTCCTGATCGAGTTCTATTAGCAAAGTGGCAGGATGTGATAAGTAGGAACTCGTTTTTAACGTCGTCCGAAGGGCAGTATAAATTAAGTTAAATAATTAAAATGTAAATAGGGGTCTCTCTATGTACAGGCTTGCTGTAATTTAGTTGGCGGAGCGGCATGAAAAAATGGAAGTAACGCGATCTAGGATGCGATGAAGTTTAATCACCAGGAAATACCGCGATTATCTATGATTAGCGATCGAATAGCAGGCACTGTTTCCTGTGCATTCAAATTAAACGAAGGCAGCGATACAGGGTGTCCTGGAATAAGTGGAAGATATCGTAGGAGTAATTTCAGCACGTTCGAACGATAAGGCGATTAACTCTACTTCCAGAGCGACTTAAAATTTTGATGCTAAAACTCTTGATCGATGTTCTTAACTTTCAACCTTTAAAATTTTTACTTCGTTCAAAACTTTCTCCTATTTCCTTTGCGAAGAGTTCCAAGGCTTTTGATCACCGAAAAGAGTCAAATAGGATATTCGTCCGTATCCCTGAAATAAAAGTCACCCCTAAAATATCTCCCCTTATTCTGGGCCGCCCCGTATAACAACTTAAAAGTGGAAACAACATGATTGCACGGGACGTGCATCGAGTTTTGCTCATCTACATATTTGTAACTGGGCGTTCTCGTTAATGTTGACCGTACGCAAATGTGGAAATTTGTGAGAATTTCGATCAAATTCTGTTTGACTAATATCGTTTTACCGGTTTCTCGGCATTCCATGATTTCCGAGAGAACCCTTGCGGATGGTCGAGAATCTTCTTTAGTGGAAATATTTTTAGAACGTCCAGCTTCTCGCGAATACCTTTAACATAGTTTATAGAAGCTCGTTTATCGTTCCACGGATGTGGCCAGCCATTGTTTTCTGACCTCTGTATTTTATTCGACAAATCTCCTTTGATATTTTCACCGAACGTTCGTTAGAATTTCCGAAGAAAATATATAAGTCATATTACGAAAGACATTTTTTTACAAGAAAATTCAAATTCAAAAGCGTAAATACATCTCTATCTATTTCAATGGGGAGGGGGGGGGGATAGAATTTATGGAAAATTATACATATGACCGTTCTTTTGTTATGGGCATCGAGGACTCAAAATATGAGTTTAGAAAGAAATATCCGTGAAACGAAGGGGTAAGCACCCATGAATTATGCAAAGCAGGGATATTCGCCTATGCAACATGGATAAACACTGCAAACAATGACGTTTCAATCTGATCCTTATTATTCCGCGAGGAAGTACAACAAAGCACTTGGATTCTTCGGTTACGAAGGCTTAACACAGAAGTGATATCAAGCGTAAAACGCAGGAAACCGTGTCCTACCTGGAAACGATCAAGCTGATTCCTGGATTGGAGTCGAATAATCGTGGGACAGGTATAACGACACGATTCGACCGGCGTGGAATATGACACATGATTCATTACGACCTTGGAGTATATGCAACGGAATATATGCAACTTTTAACAAATCAACGCCAGTCGGTGAAATTAAACGTAAACTCAAACGCAACGTTTTTTAATATGTACATGACTATATTTACTTAGTAACCATATAATTAAACCACCAATTATAATTTCTATACTACGGTATTCCGATCAATTGCCATCATTTCAAAGTAAATGGAAATTATAACTTATTAGTTGATTAAGTTTGCATTGACATTAACGAGCGATAAAAAAAATGTTTGAACTAGAAAACTTGCCATGCACGAGTGAGTTATCTTTGGCAGTGGCTGATTCATTGGAAGTCGATGCTCATTAAGAATAATTATGTTAAACGTAAGATAATGTACTTCTTACAGGAAGCGTGCAATCGCGAGGGAAAAAAATGTAACTTAACGCATTACACGATGATACGAAAAATCGCGGAAAAAACAAACTGCTCCATTAAGCGCGATTCCAGTCGATGCTTCTAGAAGAATATGCGATAATAGCATTGGAATTCGGTCTTCATCGCATACGGATGGTTTGGAATGTACACAGTCGATCGATCGACCAATGATATTTCCCTGGACGTCACTGCTATCATCGTATCAATAAATGGTTTGTCAATAAATGGTTAATAGGTTTAATGGATACTTGCATTCCGTAGAAGTAATCACGCTACTCTTACTCAATTAACATCTTCGCCCTCAACTTACGGATATCAAGTACTAAATAGCCATCAAACGTATTTTTTTTTAATTAAAATGTGATGCTAAACATATTCGAGTTTTGTAAATACAACTTGCAGAAGCATGTAAAATCTAGTTACCCGATACTTCCTCATTCTTCGTCATCGGTACGATGGATAAAAATCATTTATTACATTCGATTACTCGTTCCCTCGAAGTATTCCAATTCCCGCTCAAGACTTTATTTATCAAATGTTTTCCACCAAAAATCTTTTTATTACTACCTAACGTTGACTTTGTACCGTGTTTTGTCGAGTATTAAAATAAAAATATTAGACTTCCAATCGAATATTGTAGCACGCGAAAGAGATTTTCGCAGTCAAAAATATGTCGAAAATGTAAAAAGCATAAAATTCGCGAATAGGCGATGTCTCCTCGAGGAAAGTCGAGTGCCGACTGTCGATCCGCTCACGCGCTCGGCAGCCTTCTGCGCATTATCACTCTCTCCCTCTCTCTTTCTCTCTCTCTCCGTCTATCTAATCCATTCAACGTTTCTCTCTTTCCGAGCTCTTCGGTTCTCATCGCCAAGCTTTTCGGTGCTTCGCATCCTCTTCTCGCTCTAAGCCCTCCTGCCTCTCATCTCCTTCCGATCTTCGGAGCTTTTCCATTCTCCTGGTATCCCATCTTTTCGATATTTTATTTCTTCACTCTACCTTCTCTCCATTTCTCTCAACGTTTCGTTTCATCGTCTCTTCTCTCCTTCTTCTTTCTACACCAATGCGTCCCCCTTTTCCTTTTCAGCTTCGCGTTTGGATTATTTCTTTCCCCGAATAAATGTACCTTTTTCTTATATATCCACGTAAATCGGATATATTTGCATCAATAATTGTATACTTCGTCGATACTTTATTTCTCCCTCCTCCGTCTCCTTTCTTAAATTTTTTCAGCGTTTCATTCAACCGCTTCGTTTCTCTCGCCGATTTTCTTTCTTCCACGCCTCGCCCCCTTTCTCTTTTTAATCTTACCGGCGTTCCGTTTTCCTTCTCTCTCACTCTCGCTCCCTCTCGGTCTCCCTTCCGCGGTGCTCGCCTCTCTCCTTCCCACTCACTGGGAAGAACAGCGGCATCGTCGTCGGCGTCAGTGAGTAAGCCACCGCCATCGTAATCCGTTCGAATTGCACGTACGCGAATTATTTCGATCCGGCCGCCTCGCGATCGCGCGTGGCACGTCTTTGCGAACGCTCACTTCCGGAAGCAGAAGGCCGTACGCCTGCTAGAAGAGGAGGTTCTCCTCTTTTTCCATCGATCGTGTTTAACGAATGTCGTTGGAAGAAAATATATCACGTTTTTAAGTTGGAGTTCTAATCTTGGAGTTGGGAAAATACCGAGAGGTAACGGAATATATTACGCACGAGAGAGATGATCGCGATGCTTCTCTATATCCAACTTTTCCGATTGTTCTTTTTTAGATCTAATTTTAATGAGAAAACAAAGGACGATTCGTCGTTCCTACTTTTTTCCCTTAATGTTAAAAACCATGCGTGAATGGCTGGAATATTTGCGTAAAGAGCTTTTCGCGTAAAACACGATTCCATATTCCCGTCTCGGGATTGAGACATATTTACGTTCTTACCAGAGCAGGGCGACGTATGTAGGTCAGCGTTCGCTACGCGTTATAATTTTTTCTGTAACCACCGTAGTATCTCTACAAATTAGAAGGTGACCGAGTGTTTGCGCAAACCGTAACGGATACTTCGAAATTGGCAAAAATCGAACTTTATATTACGAGTAACATTTCTAATAACCTCGTGACAAAAGCAGGGACGTAATTTTTTACTTTTACGATGCGATCGTGAGTTAAATAGTATCGATAAAATGACGCGTATAGACGCTTGACTTTAACACGGATTTTCGATGGCAGAGAAATGCTTTGAAGCGTTCGAGTCGTACGGTTGCCCCTAACGATGGACAAACCGTAGAGCACGAGCGTTTGGACGGAAGAAGCCCCGCGAAAAGATGTAGGTCGGAAAACGCAAGATAATTCGCTAAACCCACCTTGAATCGTATTCCGCCATATACTGCAATGTAATTAACTTTTTTCTTCGCGAATAAATTCCTATAATTGAGCGATTGATAGCGAAGAAAGACTTCGAAACGCAAAGCATGCGTCGCTTCGTACTGCAAGTATACGCGATCGAAGAGCTGAACTTAGAGCGTTCGGTAGGTACTGCGCGAATACGGTAGCTCTTGCAGGTGAAATAAATATACCTTCTGAAATATTTATCTTTTGCTCGATAGAAATAAATGTGGTTAAAAGTGAAAGACGATCGAGAGTTCCTAGCCACGCGGAGGATGTTTTACGGAGCAGCTCGGGGGCATTGGCGAAGGGGTGAGGTGGAACTGCGAGCAAAATGAAAAAACAATAGGCACCATTTAGGGCCAGGGGTACATTTGTCATAATTACTTAATAACGTATTCGCAGGATAACGAGACGCACACGTTGGCGCTTGGTTGGTGAGACAAGTAAAAATGGGGAGCAGCTTAAATAGCCCCGCCCGAGGCGCGTATGACAGAAGAGAGCCAGTGATTAACTAGCGGGCGCAATCGCCTACCTAGCAATTAAAAAGCGCGGCGCGCTCGTGAAATCTCGACGGAAATTTTCACTATCGTTCTTTTCACTCGCGCACGGATCGTGTCTTTTCGATGCACGTCTTATCGTGCACAAATGTATTGACTCTCTACGATACGATGCAACGTTCAGATCGTTTTTACAAAAGTTCGCAAGTCATTTTTAACTTTCACTTTTCGCGCACAGAAAAAAAATTAATAATCAGAGTCATAAAAGAGTAACTTTTGGAGATATTTGACAAGGGTAGCTCGTGTTGAGTTGGACACTGAAACGTCATCTCCCATTTATTCCTCGTCGGAGATAAGATTGATGCACGATTCAAAATTTCAATTAATTATTATGGTCCATCGTGTTTTATGACCGGCGACCGACGTTCTGCGTCATCGAAAGTCGGCAAGGGGGTCAGTTTTTAATGGAATTGTTTGGAAGTCGTATAAAATTTATATGGCAGACGTACTCGGATACCTAACTATAGAAATGAACGGGACATTATTACCGATCATTATTGTTCCTACGGTAAGAAACGTCTTCGCTCTTCGTACCCTCGGTTATGTTCGTAGAACGAATAGATTCAAATTTTACCATTTTCTGAAAATGTTCTCGCAACTAAAAAGAGATTATAAATTTTTGGGAAACATTATGCACGTCCAAAAAATTTGGTGGATTTCTTTTACAATCAGAAACTGCATGAAGAATTCTTCGTAGACATAGACGTAACAAAACGCTACAATTTCTAAGAATCGAGGGAGAAACCGGGTGTCGCTTCGAACTCGGTGCACCTGTCTATAGCGCAGAGTGAAAGCGATGTGTCAAATGGCAGACGACGCGATGCACTCGAGTTTCGGACTCGCGTACATACCTCGAGATATTGCTCGATCCGATAAGACCAACCCAGAGTCATTGTCGCGCATCGCGTCGACTCGCAAAATACGTTACGGGGCAAACCTTGCTCTAACACCGTATTGCTTTATAATTTTTATCGCGTTTTTCCACAATCTTGTCGCGCAAACATACTCGAGGGCGAGAATTACGAACCAAAAATTCATCCATTTTAATATCCATATCTCTATTATCGTAACTTTGTTACAAATTGAAATATTTCTTCTCGTGGAAAATCCCAAGTTTAAGTGCCACGATTAGCATTCCCGACCCATCGATTATATTTCACGCGGTAGCACCTTTGGTAAATATAATTAATTCTACCTCTGGGTTTTTCTACGCGATACGCGTGCAGTAGACACGGTCGTCCAAAGTCCATTTTAAACGATAACTTCCAGGCTAAATAAGCGTACCAGTCCGCGTCAGAACGTAGAGCTAAACTCCGTAGAAGACGAGGTTCATCGTTCCGATAATATCTAGAATTTTGAATAGCATATAAAGAAACCCGTTGATTCGATATACGATTTAAACGATTAATCCTACACGCACCCGAACAATAGATCATATTCACATATAATAAAATCAATAAAACAGCGGCAATTTTCCCAAATCGAGGACGATAAAGACGATTCCGATAAGCTTACGATCGTAGCTCCTCGAAGAAATCCGTCTTCGATAATTCCCGAGGCTCGTTTTGCATCTCCCTTCGACGTTTCGTCCGTGAAGGAATCCGCGGCTACCCGATGAGCGTGCATCCGAATCGTAAAACTAAGTGGATCGTTAGGGCTGATTATCGGGTCTTCCTGGTTCTTAAGCCTCCGGTACTTTCGCAAATACTCGCGATCCACGCTTAAGAGGGAATCGCGCGTTTTCATCGTCGAGAGTCCGCCTACCGGTCACTCGGCGCATTCGTATACCGATCGTGGATCGTTCGAGCCGAACCGATAACGATCGTGCCTACCTTAATTACGACCTCCGATATCCCACTCCCTGGACTTTACGCCTCGATCAAACGCGACCGTGTTCCTAGTCGGGGATCAACGTCGATTATTCTCGAGCTTACGTACGCCGATGTTCTCTTAATTTATCCCTGCGAGTCTATCGACCGCGCGCTCCTCCCTTTTGAGCGAACGTGGAAAAATATGAATCGCTACACCCTTCATTTTGAATATCGCGATATAATTCTGGACGACCGGTTTCCCTTCTTTCACGCAACGGAGCAAGCGCAATAAGTTTAACCCGCTTTTCCGCTAGACGGGTACGTTTGTCTTTGCGCGTAAAAACGGAGGCGACCGCCCGTCGGGTTTTCCGGTTCTTTACGCTTTGACTTATCTCGCGCGCATGCCGATTGTCTTGTCGCTCGTTTCCTTTGCTCCCATTTCGCGCGTAACGACGCACCTTAACCTTTCGCGACTCACCGTGAGTTTCGCTCGGACTTATTTTTCACTCTTTCGCGTTAATACCGTCGTTTGGCATATACGGAATGCATTAGCCGATTTTGAAACGGCCGTTAACTCTCTCGCTTATGCTCGAGCTTCGTGATTCAATACTTGTGATCAAGAACGATGCTTGGCTGCGTTTTCAGGAATTTTTTCGAGTACAATTCCTTTCATTTTCCCGATCAGCATCGTTCGTTTCTACACCAGGACTATATTCTCCATATTCGCCCGGCGGCGATTGCACACCGGGAGGGATCGAGGGTTGAAATTCGGCAGAGCCAGCAGGTGTCTCGAGACTTTTGAGCGGGGGTGTACGCCTTTTCGCCCAAGACTCGGTTCAAACGCGAAGGTCGGTCAATGGCCAACGTCGGCTAACCGCCACCGACCGGGGAGACTCTGGCAGAAGGAGGGATGGCGGGAGGAGAGCGGAAGGGCGGCGAGAAGAGGGAAGAAGGGAGGCGGCCGCGAAATGGACGAAGAAAGCGCTACGTAACTCGGATGGTACCAGAATATCATTACGTTCAATTGGTACTCGGCGGCGGCGTCTCACCGACGACCAGATGGTGCATGTCGATGCACGTGCGACCGCGGAAAAAAGGGGGCGGGTAGGGGGAGGAGGAGGAGGTGTGGGAGGGGGAGGGGGGAGGGGGGAGGCGCTCGGCGGCTCGTTGACCGTAACAAGATTATTCCTCGGTAACGAGGTGGGGGTTACGCAGAACGAAGGACCGGACGAATTCCCGATTTAGAACGCGGAACTCCGGGAGACGATTAACCCTTTGTAACCTCGTGCGACTTTGACGTCACGCATCGGTGTATCCATATTTCGTTGGTATCGCTGCATTCTTCGTTGGGAATCGTGCAAAATATGATCTTTCGCGTGGAAAATTGTCCTTCGCTGCCGGAGATTCGAACTCCGATCTCCCGGGTGGAAGTGCGAAGGAACGCTTTGCTTTTTCCTCGTTCGGTTATCGTTTCTCGGGAGGGTCGTGGATCGTCGTAAATCAAAAGGCCACACGTCCGTCGTCGAAGGATCCGTTCTTTTTACGCGAGTTTTTCATCCGGACAAGATTACGCGGAAAGGAGGATTAAAGTATGGTCGAGGTGTCAAAGCTCGAAAGAAACGTCGATTACGAAGGGACAACCCTGCGAGCCTGCGTAACGCATATCCAATGGAGAAATGCAAAGATCCCGATACACGTTTCGAGCGTTTCGGTCCTCCGTGATATCGTCCAGCCTTTGAGGGAAAAAAAAAGGATTCGAGAAAGCGAAGGCGAGGAACGAAACTCCTAGCTGTCGGGTGATAACGAGACGATTGTTTCGCGGGAGGAGGCGTTTATGCGGGGTCGACAGCTATGACGAATCCCGGATTTAAACTCATTTAGCATAACGAGACAAACGGCGTTGGCCAGGAAGGAAATATTTTTTGCCCCGTTTTCCTCCTGCCGACGCAACTTCGTATTTCAAGGGACGAAAGTGCGGCCAAAGAGAGAGAAAGAAAGGCCAGGACCGAAAAAGATCGAGTGGGAGCCTCGCGGTAACGAGGTCGTTCCTTCGTATAGAAATCTCTCTTCGGAGTAGACGGATAAAGCGCCTACTTGTCGCTCGTTAATCCTCTCAAATCTCCTCGTTAATTACTGATTTTACAGGTCATTCCAGATTTATCGATTCGTTCTCTTTGTATCTTTAAATTCGCGTATACGTAGGATCAGATACGACGCGAGTTGACGCGTAACTTCCACTTGAAATTAGCGCAAAATTAATACATTGAAAGACGGTAGAAGAAACACCGAGGCGAGATAGAATCGGGACGTGCCTCGACCGGTCTGCTTGCCCTGTAGAGGGACCGACTCGTCTCTTTTTCCTCTCGAGGATATCGAGTATTTTTCTTACACCTCGACCAACTCACTCGCGCATACTCGCCGATTTATCATAAACCAAATCGAAGCTTATCCCTTCGGTTCGTGAACGGCTCGCGCGTTGCTCTGTGTAGTAAAAGAATCATTGATTTAGGAGACGCCGGTTTAAGAAAATGTGAGAAAGCTCGCGCTTGTCGCGACTCGTGATTTTTCTCTCGAATCTCTTCTCTCGATGGAATGTGGGTATATTAACCTTGAGAAAGCCTCCATAGAAAGATCGAGAAGTACGTGGACGTAGATTAAAATAATAAATTAGCCTTTGTACCGTTGGTTTGCTTATCATATTCGTGGCTGCTCGGAAAAAAAAACTTCCAAAACCTATATCAAATGATCGAGCATCGCTGAGCATAGAAGATTTAAATTCAAGTTCCAAATCGATACGTCGAGACGTGTTTCGAGGTGAAAGGAGGAAGATAATCCTGTCGAAGGTAAACGTAGCGAAAATAGAAGATCTAGTACTCCCTTTATAAACTGGTGTTCCCGCTGAATTAAAACGTCAGGCTGAGAGGAGAAGTCGACGGGCGGACAAGATTTGACTTCACCTTACAGCATTTTGTAGCGTGTGATTATCCCGGCGTGCGAAAAGGCTTCATCGGGGGAGCACAAAATTTCAAGACGGTACCGTCAAAGTCGTAAGCTTCCAAGTTTTATGCGACTCTCGTACTTTCAAAACAAAGCGCGGAAGGTAATCCTATCGAAAACACCTGCCACGAATTGGAAAGAACCGGTACCTGTCCCTAGCATGTTATGGACTGCGAATTAAAAGAAGAAAGTTAAAGCTCAACGGGAGATTTTACGAGAAACTGAACCTCGTCGTCCACGTTAAAGTTATTCAATAGCACACCTGTAAGAAATCCGTAACAAATTCTAGTAACGACACATCGCATTCTATGTTTCTTCTTCTTCATTACCATCGCAAATAAACATTGCATCAAAGAGAAAATCGTTAAGGTGTTATGAGATATATTTGATGGATGAAGTATTACACAAAACAAAGACACGAGAAAAAATTTCACAAAAAACGTATGATTTATCTTAGCAGTATCTCGATACTCTTTGCGCGTGAAAAACCACACGAGCGGGACAGGTAATGAGAAGAGAAAAAAAGGGATCAAAGAGAAAAAAATAATCTCGGAAAATACACGCGCTACGATGAAAAAGGACATGCGCTTACTTGGTAATCGAGTGCGGTGGATAAATTAAAACGTCAAGACTCGAAAGGAGACTCCTTACGTAAGTAGATAAAAATTCATCAATTAGCTTCTGTTCATCAATTAGTTTCGTGTACGCTGTCTCGTGTACGATGGAAATCTGACGACGATCTCCATAATTCTGCACGATTTCACGTGGTTTTTCTAACTTTCTCGATGGACGGCAGAGCTAATCTCGTCTAAGATAAATGACAGGCGGTAAAAGAAAAGCAGCTGTCGCGCTGACATCGGCCAGGGTGTAAATTAAAGCGTCAAGGCTCGAAGTAGAACTTCATACGGATACGAGACAGAGCTTGCGTCTCCCAGCGATTGGACCTTGTCCCTACGACGAGTTCTACAAAGTTAGAACCGAAATATATCGTTCTTGCAACGAATATCGCTACGATATTCAAAATCAATTTTATCGGGTGCTCGGCTCATTACTGCGCGATTGTCGTACAGCTTACCGTTTAAATGTATTCCGAGAATGTAATATCGAGTAACGTCCACCTGCATTTTAGTTTTCACTTAATACTACGATATCTCGGCAATGATGTACCGCTTCATTCGTCGTACACTATTGATTCCTTCGAGATAACGGTAGGAAGAGCGCCTAGCCGAAGGCAAGTATTCGAGAAGAAAGAAGTAATAATGCTGTCTCTGCGGCTTCGCTCGGAGAGTGAATTAAAACGTCAAGAGCGCGTAGAAAATGCTGCACGGAGAGAAGATGGAATTTGCACTCCTGCCGCACCTTCGGATTATTCCGTCGCTTACGAAGGGCCGCATGGTGAGCCGACAGCTACGACTGGGCCTCGATTTGGATGCCAGCAAATCTGATTATGATAATCAGAAATTGCGATGGGTATTTCGCAAATTACACGAGGTTTTTCTAAGGTGATGGATTTAAGTCGGAATCGGACGTGACATTGATCTTACTTTACGATAAACCGCTGACAGGTTGGCGTCAAATCTCGTTCTCGACCGTTTGCCGAATAGAACTTTCGACCTTCTAATGTCCATTTAAAGCCGAATAAAATATAATCCATGGATGCTAGTCATGTTTAACTAAAAGACAGCGTTATTTTTATGCACGGCTTTATTACTTATACGATAGGTTTTTGTTTCAATGCAGTATCGCGGTATAATATTTTTGAAAATGCATCGGGTCGTAGTTAGGCGTATTATCTTTGCATTTTTACAACGATTAGATGATGCGCTTTAAATTCAGAGGTAGGTACATAAATAAGGAAAATTTTAAGGAAAAAGTTAAAATTAAGCTAATCGATAAATAAAGTTTTATCGCGACATTTTGCGTATTATTCCATCGAACCATTTATTCGAATCGATAACCAACGGGATAAGGTTGTTACGAAGTGAGCGATCAGAGTGGATTTCTGGTGGCAAAAAAAAAGAACGTAAATCGTGTTACACGCCCTTCTGAATTTCAACCGTTACACGCTACGCTTCGTTCGCCTTTCCAGAGCTATCAATCTGAAACACAGCGAAATAGCCCGCTGCGTCAGTCGCGGTCTCGAATTCAATTTGACAAGTCGTCCAATTCTTCGTCTCGAGTCGGTTTAACCCTTTGATCGGTGCCGTCAAACGATCCGGAGACGCCAGTTTCCCCGGCTGTCAACCGTGCAACAATCTGTGGATGTTACTTTCGAAACGCCAAACCCGTTAAAACATTAGTTTATCGAGTATTCCTACGAGTAACACGATTTCAGAAACATTCCAACCGGATGTAAATATTGCCAAATTATTATAAAATATTATGTTACGATAATATACATTATAAAAATTGCCGGAACAGTTCGTGGCAAATTTTAGGCACGATTTGTTTACCGAAAATGGATACGAATTTTCCGCATAATTTAATACACAGCAATATTTTCAACAATGACGAGGACTTTTTTCCAAATTCTCGACGATCGCTGGAAAATTTTGAGGCTATGAGGAAACATTAACTCTCGCCGTCCCTCGAGAACGAGAGGCGACGATGTCCCAGTGAGAATTATCAATAATTGTCGGAGACACAGAGAGCGAGAGCTCGTGTGTAGCCAGCGAAGAAAAATGCGCTTTATTAGCTAAGCCTACTTCGGCCGCGCTGATTTACGAGACTAGCAATACAGCGCTCGGTGGTCGTTCCTTGAAAATTCCTCGGGATTAGGTCGAGCCTTGGGCCTTTAGCAAGTTTTACGCCAATATTATAAATTTATTAAAAAATGAAACTCGAAATACGATGCTGAGACATTACAGTTGCAAAGTTATCCTTTACTTTGGATGAAAATTAATTTAATCACCCTGCGAGAAATGAAGCGCGTTTAAGGGGTTTAGACTACTTCCGTTTGATTTATCTTCAATTTCATCGCAGGTTAAATATATTTTGACCATATTTGTTTTACATCTTGAACTTATCTTTTCTTCCGATATGTATCTTCCTCGAGGATAGTTTACGCGTAGGCGACTCCTAATTAAGATATAGAAAGACTACAAAACGCTATACCGACGACTACATTATATACCATATTCCTCTACAGTCCCACTCTGCGTACGACTTAAATTTATCTCTTCTAATACGCTTCTTCCTCGACTATGAGTTTACGAGTAGACGACGTCTAATTAAGATATAGGAACACCAGAAATACCGAGGCAATCCTCGAGCGGCGAGAATCGCCGGGGAAAGTAACGAAGTCCGTCTCTTACTTGTCAGATTTTAATCGTCGAGGTGAAAAATGATAAAAAATACACCTCTGGAACGATGACATGGGCGTTTCTCAATGGTACGGGAGAGGAAGAAACGAGGATTGCTCCATGAAACACCTGACGCACGGCGGTAAAAATTTTGATTCTAACTGGAGAAAATTATGGTCGAGTAAGCTACGATCTTTCGATATTTGATCATCGTAGTTGTAACGCTCATTCTATTTACGACCCCCTTTTTAATTTTAAAGAGGCTAGAGGAATGAAAAGAATATGAATCGATTTTGCATTTACTCATCTTCCATTTCGTTATGCACGACGTATTATTACAGACATTAGGCTTTAGCGCATACTGAAACTTCAGTTATTCGAATTATTTATTTCTTTATGATGCACGTTAACATATTTCCTCGACCAAATGTTTTTTGGAACGAATGGATAATATCGTTCCTGTCCAATTAGAATTCGTATATCGACCACCGTGTAACGCCAGCCGCCTTGAGGCACGAGGACGAAGCGATTCTAATTCTTGAACTCCTAACAAGAACACTTCGAGACCACCGATTCGAGGCCCGACGAAAAGTCACCGCGACGTGGATCCGGGATTATAAATGACAGTCGGACATTTTCCTTTGCATAATCGGGCCCACAGACACTCGGATTATGGACACCTTTCGTCGGTTGAATAACGAGCGTTTAAGCGTTAATTTAGTTTGATGTACGAACAGACGATATTCTTTGAACCTCCGATATCGATCGGTACACGCGTGCATGGCTTTAGGAATTGTCGATGCTTCGTTTTTGTCACGCGTAAAAATTGATGTATCACGATGCGTACTCCTATCCACGCGAGAATAGAATATCTTTGAATCTTCGCTCGTTATTCGAGTTCCTTCTTGAAACGAAGCGAAAAGGAGATACTCGAGTAAATTTTATATCAACCGCTCCTTATTATTATTTTTATACATAAGGATCTTGCAGGGTAAAACACGTGTGAAAAATTCGGGGTGAGAACGGAGGATTTATTACTATTATTTACTATACGAAAAACGTTACACTCTACTTTATCTTAAATTGCGGATTTATTTTTACGTTTACAAATTTTTTGAGACGGATGGGCATGAGAAAGCAGAATTAGTACAATTGGGGCTGTACACATCTGTGAGATACGTGCCTTTTTATTTTCGAGAAATTGTATCGAATTTCGGCAGCTCGGTCCTTCGGCGCATCGCCTGAAACCACCGAGAGTTTTTTTTCATCGCGATAGGGGAGGTTAGAAATCGGTGAGGGTACGCTGAATAAACACGCGCGCCCCTCGCGCGAGTGAGATCCTGCCAATAAGACATTGCTCTCGAATGTTTTCCTATGCAAGGAACCGAGTGAATAGTCCTTTCATCGTGCGGATACCATTCGTTTAGGCCGGTTTCGCGCTTCATTTATCCAGACGCATTCGCTTTCGTTATTACAAGCGTCAAGTTCAAGTTCACGCGTACGAATACATGGTTGTTATATGGACGATTAAAACGATCCGTTCATTAGATATCTCTTTAATAATTTAGAGACCTAAGGTGTCCTACGTTAGTACGCTATATACATTAAAAATACCTCAAATTATCTCTCCAAATTCGAGAAAATCCTCGAAAAAGGCTTTGCTTTGCGTAAGAAATTATTTTGTTAAAAAGTGACATGAAACAAGTTCTTCCAAATCAACTTTTATATCATCGGTTTGTGTTTTGTCCGGTCAAACTACACCAACCGTAATTCTCCAGTAGGATACACGTTCGACAAAGCTGTTCGATGCATCGAACGCGTTATCGACGTATATTGCGTCGATATCGGCAAACTTTATATTCTTCTTCAGAATTCGCCTTTAATACCAAGCGCGATCATGTCTCGATAAAAACCACGAAAGGATGTCCGAATATGGTCAGGAACGTTAAAAAATTCTGCGCGTAGTTGTCGTACTCCCGCTTAATTTAGGACTCGAGAATAAAGCACGCAACTCGGCTAATTAAATGCACTTTGCGAGGATCTTTGCGCATAAGCCAGGAACCGGCGTTTGAATATCAGGAATAATCGCGGCGGGCTGATTAGGCGAGGAGGCCGAATGGAGTCCACGTCAGATACGATCTTGCACTCGGCCATTAAAAAATCTTTTTTATTATCGTGAAAAGCAAGTAGGTAAAGTCTGTCTTAAGGGGGTACGCGCGACGAAACTCGAAGGTCGGTCGAAAACAATTTTTAAACATCGTTAGTGGAGCATCTTAATGTTCAAAAGACGAATTACGGAAAGAAAATTATCCTATCTTTTTGCTTTGCAACCGATGACGCGGTATTTTTTCTCGAAAATACTAATTTCAATCCATCGCGGTTGAGTTAGTCGAGGATATGCGCCAGTTGTTTTTGTTTAAAAAGTTAAGACCACTGCCCCAGAGGCTTCGCACGGCAACGAGGTGAACGGCCATAGGATTGCACGTGTAACTGATATATTTCTAATTGCAAATCGCTCCTATCGATTACCTCCAACGGCCTAGATACTCTACGCGTGCCAAACCCGGCGCTTGCATCGGCGTCGACCGTTGAATCCTTCTTTTTCTATGTTCAAAGACCGATCAATGCCGACAGAAACGTCGGTTCAAAAGTTTCCCAACTCGTAGCCGTCACAGTTAGTATTCGTAGTTTGCATAGAAGCTTTGCGAATCTGCTTTCCTTCACTGGTTCGATCAAACAGTTCGCAAACATCCCGCCGTTATCGAATAACGCGGAAAATATTTCTGAAAAGGATAATTACCTACGAGTGATATAATTTTGGCAAAATCCTTTGGTATAGCAGTAACGAGCTATTACCTGAGTTTTCTCGGTAACCAGATACTTCTAAACGTTAGTGTACATTGCTTCATAGAAACGAGCGTGAGAATTATACGAAGAATGGCGTGCAAACCAACGAGTTGGAATATATTACGTACGAGCAGCGGTTGCAGAACTTGTGCGAGCAAACAACGGTACGGAAGACTGCTAATTTATACGCGAAAAAAAACACAAGCACCGTCGTGGTTTCAAGTTCGATTTACTCCAGAGAAAATTCCATGGCCTGTCGAGGGTTTTTCCACCGTGAATTCCGAAGGGTCCCGAGCGGACGGTTGCACGTAATTATGTCTGCCAATGAGACAGTTTGAAGGATGTAATCCCCATTCTCCGGGATCCTCCCCTGAAAAGAAATGGGCCATCCATCATCGTACCATCGTTTCTCGTACCGATAGCGCCCTCGACTTTCACGCAGTGTGAACAGAAACTCGGTATCAAGATCCTTGTCGAGATCTATCGGGCCGGACGAATGCATAGGAGTGTTCTTAAGTGGCTCTTGACCTCGCACTTCTACAGGCCGATTCATAAAAGCACGTCGTCGCTTCTGGAAGTAAATTTGCGCGCGGATAGGAATAAAAAATCCAATGGAAACGTAAACGCCGTGTATCTTGGTTTTCGAGTTATGGACGATGAAGGAGAATGTGCGAAGTGTCCTCGTTGTCTCAATGTACTCCGCTGCACGCTTTGCATTTGTCCAAGCCTTTTCTGGGTAACGTCCATCGAGCCGCACTAGACTCGACTTAATTATATTCGCTTCGCGATATTCAATTTTCTATCTGAAATTTAGCCAAATGCCTACGTCTGTATACTGGAAGCAGTATTATGGATGACTTACTTTGGCCAGTGATGAAGATGGAATAGAGATATATGTATATCGAATGACCCGAGTGTAACGAACTAAACGGAAAATTACTAGGTAA
Source organism: Ampulex compressa (assembly GCA_038496175.1). Taxonomy (NCBI): domain Eukaryota; kingdom Metazoa; phylum Arthropoda; class Insecta; order Hymenoptera; family Ampulicidae; genus Ampulex; species Ampulex compressa. The sequence continues at coordinate 617,578 of JBCFXI010000011.1, forward strand.
TTGGGAAGTTGTAAACAGCATAACCAGTTCTCCCTGTCGGTAAGCTATTTGCGCCTGGGACGTGATCGTAATCCAGACATTTAGGAAGGTACATTAGAAGGTAAAATGGATAAAAAGGCAGAAGCGATTAAAGCGATTTGTGCCGTTCTATTACTCCTCGTTTTAATTTAAAAAATCATCTCCCAATTGCATACGACTCTAACAAGGCAATAATATAAATCGCGGTTATTGCAAATAGCAAAACCAGTTTTGCACGAGCTCGAGAACATAATTGTCTATGATTTTATTCTAATCGTGGATTAAGAGGAGTATCTTAAAAGAGGATTAAGATAGGTATATACAGCGTGCTAGAGAGTAGGAGTAACTTAAGGTAATTTTCACCGTCCTACTATTCCACGTACGTGGTTCAGAACTGATCTATCAATCTGCGCGTTATTAACGAAATGGCAATCGTAAAGTGTGAGAATGCAAATAAGAGAACCAGTTCGGCATGTAGCCGAGTAACTTTCGATACGCGCAATCAATCTAATTAAGGATTTAGGGAGGTATCTTAGAAAGTCCAAATGCACCAAAGGGGGAGGATAATTAAAAGTGAAGTTTACTACTCTATCGTTTTACGTATGTGATTCAGAATTGACCCATCGAATACGCTCGTAATTAACAAAAAGGCAATTCAAAGCCACAGTGGAGGTATTCGAAATAACAGGAGCCCGGAAAAGAATTGCGCAGGTGCCGATAACACTCTCACTCGTGATAGAGCAATAAATAATTATCGATAATGAACTGAGGTATCGTTCTATGCGATAACATTAGCCGCGCGATTTATGCGCGTCGTTAACAGATTAAAAAGATCTAACAAGCGCGATCAGTGCTTCGGATGATGCAAGGAAATAGTCCGGTTCTCTTCCTCACCTTCGTTCTGGGAGGCCTACGTATCCTTTGCTCTTTCCTTTTTTTCTCCTATAACGCTAAATGCTAATTATCTCAGTTTTAATCTCAACGTATCAAAATAGCTTATGCTCCGATAATTACTATATTTTTCTGTCGTGAGAACGGAATCGTGTAAACGGATATCCCATGCTGGCTTAAAAGTACATCAAATTACCCGATGATCGTAGAGAAAAATAACTTCTAGAACGTTCTAAGAACAATGTGGTTCGTACATGCAAAACGTATATATTTACGAACAAATTATAGCCATTTTCCGTCGTTAATCACCGATAGTTACATACTCGAGATCGATAAAAGCTGTTTATTTTTTTTGCAGTGTCCGATAATCGAGGCGCAAAGGAGAACTTCAATGACAATGGCGCGGCAAGTAAATTTTTGGAAATCGCCCATCCCCGCGCTGCGCCGTGGAAAAGCGGAGATCTTACGGTATGCAGATAAGACCGGGCACGGGTATTAGTAAATGGGTCAGTAACCTTCGTAGATACACTGGCCGTTATATAAATCTCGAGGCAGTAACGCAACACCATAAAGCGCCATATCGCCCAGCGCCACTTATCACGGGCTTCCTACGTCCTGACGCGTGTAATCACAAGGTCGACCCGAAATTTCTTCCACGTTAACCCCCCATAACCCACGGTCACTTCAAAGTAACGCCCCGTTTAAGCGATCCCTCCCAACTTACCTTTTATCCCTTCGCGGATCCCTGGATTATTGTAAATAGGGAGACCATTGATCGATCGTTCATTACTGGTATCGGACGTTCCTCTGTCCCTCCGAGGACATTAGGTTGTACGGAAAGAGAAACTGAAATACGATCGCGATGTCGAAGTCTCGAAGAAGCGTAAACCATAAAGGGTCGATACTGTAAGAAATCGCTAATAAGAGAGGGCCCTAACGAGGCCCTAATGGATAGGGAGTGAGACGGTGCGAAACTGAGAGAATTATGAGTAGGACGTCCTCTCCGAGCAACGAAGCGTATGCCCGTGCCAGCGAGCCGTAGCGCTATCCGAAAGTTCTATGCGACTTTGCAATAATTATGCAAGGGGCGAGAATGTAATAAGCAGGAGTCGAATCCCGCCCATCACCTCCGGTTTTTCCATGCGATATGTATACCGTAGCTCTGGTGGTTCGGAACCCACCTTAAACACCTTGAGCGCCTCGACATGGAAGACGTTATTCTATGAATAAAGAGTTTGCGTTATTATTTAAGAAATAGAGAAAGAGAGAGAGAGAGAGAGAGAGAGAGAGAGAGAGAGAGAGAGAGAGAGGGAATTTTGCCTTTTTCCTCCAATGCTCACGGGGATCCTACGATACGCGTAATGGATCTGCCTGTGAAATGTATTCTCTTTTCTAGCGGATGACGTCCAAAAGAGTCGAAGAGTCCGTAGGCTGACTCACGAAGTAAGAAGATTACAATCAGCGTACACGGGCGCTTGGACTGAGTCGCAGCCTAAAACCAAGCACAATGGGGTGTTCGTTACGATATTACGAGGAATGGGTTTCCGATCGAGGCTGCCATCAGCGGTATGCGCCTCGCGATAGGCGAGATTAGCCGCGCCCAAATCTCCGAACGTATTAGGTGTAGAAATTAAGTCGGTGTCCACGCAAGAAATCGAACCTTCGTTCGCCAAGGAACGAAATGCGTTTCGAGCCTGGAATATGTTCGAAGATCTTGTACCGCCTATCGGATAACCGAACATTCTGGAATGATATTTTCGTTATGGTGCGATAGTATCGTGAAGCGATGTTTCTAGAATGATTCGAGGCACGTTCGAAGTCGCGATGCGATTCGGTAGCCAAAGTAATAAATGGCCGACCAATGATTAAATACAACGCGGCTTTGAAATATCTATCGAAAGAGGAAACAATCCGTTTTGCGTATTCCGACAAAATTGATTAGACTCCAGAGAATAAAGTCGGAATTCTTGACTGTCGTTGAAATACGTAAACTTTCTACCGCAGATCTCCACGATTGCACGCGCGGGTAAACGAGAGGGGACATTCGTGAACGTAAATGCCGAGCATCGTGGGGAGAATTTACATAAACCGAAGGCATAAATGCGAGTCTTTCCTGGCGCCCGCGAGCCGCAATAGCTTAACTAATCACCCTTTACGTATACGCCACGGCTGAATTCTCCGAGACGAATGAAAAATTGCAATTTCTGGAAACTTCCCGCGAACTCTCGATTCCTCGAGAAAGTTCCGCCCTGCGCATCGACGTTTTTGTATACGTTAATTCGCGTCTAATCAGAGCCAGGCCGTAAATTCTCATTCCACCGTGTAGATCATAACCTGTCATATGACGAGCAAGGAGCAGTGAACTTGTTGATTGGCCTGACAACGTAATGCAAAGCACGGCCGGGCAGCTCGTTAAACGCATTGCGCCGTAACTCAGAATACTCGAAAGGAATAAGAGCTCACTCTATTGTTCCGTGACTTATGCTACCAAAACGTCTCGTATCGCGCGCGTATATTATCACCCTGTTTGCCCTCGTACGCATGGAAACGGTGTATCGTTAAACGCGATAGCGACGTGACAATAAAATATAGTTTCATTGTATGGGCGGAAGAAACCGTGGCTCGTTAAACAGGTAGAACTCGTATGCGCGCTTGTATGCTTTGCGATTAGCGAAGATAGCACCCTGCTTTTCGGACTAGGAAACGTCCGATGAAACGTTTAATCCGTTCCTCTGCCCAACACCTTCGCAGTTCCTAAGAAAATGTCTCCCCGGTCGCATTCCTTTCTCGGTGATCTAATAACCGTGGCATGCGCTGGATATCGTGGGCACATCCCTTACGGGAAGTGCGTCTCCTTTCGCGTCTATAATAGATCTCTTACTTTTCTCCGTTTTCCTTTTCATATACTCCGCGTGCGTTATGGCGCTTTCCGATAGGCGCACTCACCACGCATGCGCAATATGAGAGTACTTAATTTTAGCCGTTAAACGCCCGTGTGCATGTACACACGTTCCGACACAACTCTGGAGTGCCCGAAATAATTTCAATCTTGATGCGATCAAACTTGATGCGCGTATAACGCACGATCTGGAAAAAAATACCGTGGCGCGGGAAGGGATGACGTGTACAGATAATTGAAAACTGCCGATATCGATGTCAAGTCCATAGTTTTCAGCTCCGCTGAATCGATGCCCAAGCGTGCTCGAGGATGGATTCACCCAACAATTGAAATATTCCCTCTCCAAGAGGTGAAACTATAAATGACGTTTACCATCGATTTTCGAGTTAAATCAATATCATAGCGAAATTTTGAAAGATTTTACTTCACAATTTATATACTATGCTTGTACGGTGAATTACCCATAAATAGGATCGCTTCAAAGTCGTTCCTTTTTCCGTCAAATATAAGTTAATAAATGCAAGATATTTGAACGTGGTCCTCGCGGTTTCTTTCGGTGCGGAAGGGCGTCTGCCCTTCCAAGGCAGGATGAAATGAGGCGTCGGTCGGGTGGAAGGTAAGCGATACGGCCGCGACTCGATTTTACCGAAGGCTGCGCCGCCGGTGAAGTGTCGCCGGCGATATTCGTACAAGTCATTTACATCGGTGCTCCTTGCCGCGTCGGGCAGCTGGTGACGTCGGCTTCGATCACAGCCAAATTCAACGAGCAAGGTCTTTGGCCCCGGCACCTCGTGGTATTAACCCGTCAGCAAGCCAGCGGCTGCACATAACGTAACATAAGACGACCGCTCGGTGCGGAGGATCCTGCGTATAAAGCTGCGCGTGCATTCGAGAGTCTCTCCGGACGATTCGTCTCGAGAGCACTCCCAAATTTCCTATCCATTAGAGAGCAACTTCTGACGTTTGTACGCTTAGATGAAAACTCGCGGTGAGTCTACATTGCGAGTGTTCTCTCTGCCTGCTCTTTGCAGTTTCATCGTGTTTTTTTTTTGAGCTGCGATCGGAGACCTGCACCATTGTAATTTGTTTCTCGAGAACAGCTCGCGATGGTTTTGCTCTCGTTATTGTTCGAGAAGGGGTTATGTCAATTCTTTAAATCTCCCTCATATCGAGTCAGCGCCCAAAGCTTCGATAATGTCTATGGAATTAAAAAGTAGGTAATGGTACAAAGAAAAAGAGTTATTAATTTATTAACACGGGAGTGTATACGTTTACTGATTTGACATATGCGTGTACGATAACAACGGTAATTTAATTCGTTATTCGGTATACGAGCAAAACTCTGGTAAGTGCCAGGGCCTATGATAGATTTCGACTTCTTCGCATTACGATGTATTTATGAGTTTCCTTTCCATCATTTTTAACATCCGCGGGTACTACGATGTAAGACAAATTCGAAACGTGGCGTAAAATTGAATTAACGTAGGAGGGAGAAAGAGGGAAGCGCGGGCAAGAGAAAACGTACCGCGAGATAATTCCCGAGGTCGGGGTTAGAAGCGTGGGCGAGGATCAAGATAAATCATTTACATGCGCTTTTGTAGCGTGCCGCGTGTTTACACGCCTACGGATCTACATATTTTTAACGCGAATACCTGAAAAATCAAAAGTCTCCGCGCACGAGAAAACCTGATAACGGAAATACTTGAAAATGATTTTTTCCTTATTTCAAATCTAGGTGTAATTTTTTAAACGTCATTTTTGACGAGCTAAGAAAAGAAGCAAAGATCGAGGAAATGCGCTCTAGAATAATTCTTAAGCTTTATATGGATTTTTACGTTGGAATCGCAAAGCATCGATAGCAAAAAATATGATTTGAAAAACACGAATGTCGAGAGAAACCTTTCCCTGTCCTTTATGGCACATCGCGTGTTTACAAACTTATATAACCGCGTTTTTTTAATCGAAACTCTTGGAAAACTGGAAGATAATGATCTCGTAATTTTTCCAAATCACGCGGCTTTTAACGAGGCAAACGTGTTGTCGACTCTTACCCTCGCTATCGGCTAGATTTGCTCGTTACGTCTCGCTCAGGATTGATTTACCGCCACGCATAGACGGCGTACGCTTAATCGATGCCTCGAAAGGCGGAAAAGCGTGATTGCGAGTGAAAATCGAGGAACTGCGGTGCTGCGGTAAATCGTATAATTACGGTAGCCGAAGGGATCTCGAGGTTTCAAAGCAAAGAAACTTTAGAAGACGAAATCCTGCTCTATCGCTTCTGGAATTTTTAGAAAATTTCTTGAATCCTCTATCGCAGGACGATACATCATTGTTCGGGAATCATACGTCAACGTAACGTACTATCCGTATCTTTGTATACGCATTTTGTCATTACGTATTTTCACCAAATTTCAGTAAACCAGGATCTCGACTCGCCGTTTCAAACCTTGTCGAGAGTTTTATCAGAATGAGGGATGGTCTTTCATCGAAGGAAAGCTTTTAGGATAAGAACCTTTCAGGCTAACGGTAGACACTTCATAGAGAAACGTTCGTCTTCGCACTTCTGCTAAAACGGACTTATCTACGAAGCGTAAATGGATACTCGTTCGTCAATAATACGTCTCACGATCGAATCTTCGACGCACGCGTGAAATTTACGATAAACAATTGGAAAGAAATCCTTGAGGTTAGGCTCTACGCTCGAGAATATCGTACGGCCGATGAAATTAGAGTGGAAAGGTACGATGCTTCGTCGCGTGGCACATGAAAAATCGTCGAATACGAAATAAATTAAATTTCCTCCCAACACGCGCATTATGCATTATCCATACGCATATAAATATACTTCACTCCCCTCATTCGTATTATTGCTCCGAAAATAGGATCATCGACGATCTTGATTACTAAAACAGTACTCTCGTAGAGATCCAAAAAAAAGACACGCTGGCAAATGGACTAATCTGGAAAAATGTTCGTTATTAATCTCCATAAACGTAGGATGAATGTCGATCACGATAAACGTAACTCCCAGCCGAGCCCCAACGCATCCGACTTTGAAGCGTAATCGCAATTTGGACGTACGTAGCGTGTAACGAGAGGGACGTGCTCGGGCATATCTGGAATCTCGAAGGCGCCCCGAGGTTTCCGAGCGGCGGCGTATGCGGAAAATTGGGCAATCTCGGCCGAGGGCCAACGTGTAATATCCTCATTGTTTTCGGACTAAAGAAGCGTGTTTCTGCAGGCTAGAAATCATAGAGCCGAGCAAATAGCCTGAATGGTATGTAATAACGCACGATACCGATGATTGGGCCTGAAATTACACGCTCGCGAGGTATAAGTCTACACTTGGCAGGATGACCGACACCTTAGCTGCCGGTGCCGTTTCGCGCACGGGGTTCGCTCTCCTCCGTCCCGAGGCCGACGATTATTCGCGATTAAATGAATTAAATAATATATCATTAGCCATCATTCGATTCGTCCTGTGCTCCCACTCTCCTTTCGTAATTCTGCCCCGTGGAGGAACGCCCGAAAGATCCCGCGTACCGATAGTTGGGCGGCGGATTATTGGCGTCTATCGGCCGGCGTTATTGAAGCTTTTCCACCTTATCTTTCCATTCGATTTTGCAAAAGCTCCATTGATAATACGCGCGAGCGTGCCTAGGTTAACGTTAGAATTATCCGAGATCAAAAACCGGAGAGTGGTATTCGTGAAACGAGTTGCGGGACATTTTCAAACCGCCCTGCTGGCGGTCGATGATCGTGGAAGACGAATGCGAAAAATCTGGTATTTATAGTGATCGAGTTTATGTTCCTTCGTATAAAAGCGAATTCTACCACTTTGCTCGTCTAAATCCTTGCGTAATAAACATTCGGATATTTTAATCTACGAACATTAATGTAAACATTTACCTCGATGTACAATTTATCGGCTAATATAAATCGTCGACATTTATAAGTTACGACAGAGCAGATTTTTATTCCACTCGAGTATCGTGTACTTAAATATGAGCTTGATTATTTAATCTCATCGACTCGAAGATTTTCTACGATGGATCGCGCGCTGTTTGAAATAACTCGTTTCATAAATACAATAGTGCACTATATTATACCGGCGTTACATTATCGAACATTTAATAAGTTCCGCTATTCCAATCTCCGATCTCCCTAACATTCACCCCCTTTCAAAAAATACCACCTATAATTTCCTCGAATGTGTGAAGCGGACGCTCGAATCACGAAACGACGATCTAATGATAGAATAACGGAAATGCACGTAGCAAAGGAGATAACTCAAGGGTGACTGGTATTTACGCACACAACTCCGTGGACCGATTTGCATCCGGATAACTTGGTCGATTTTTCCAGCTTTTACCAGAGGCGCGAGATTCCGCTCTCTCGGACTCGTTGCGGACCTTTGCCGATTTTCAACGACGTCGATCTGTATCGCCGTTGCGCGACAGGTGTGAATTAATTCGGCGGATCTGGACGATTTATTACCAATGTCCATTCACCACGATCTACTAGCTCGATCTACGATCGAAAATCGGTAACTTGTAATTACAGATTGAGTTATCGATCATTTTCAAGCCGCTTGCACGGACTTTTCCACGGCATGTTTTCGTTTAATTTTACGAGGTATTCATTGATAACACCGATAAGTCCACCATAACCAGAGGAGGGCAATTACTTTTTTGCACGATTTTTGTTACAACGAATTATTGCCAGTAGACCTTCGCGCTACTAGGTCGATCTGCGATCGAAAATTAATAAGTTACGTTTATAAATTTTCATATCGTTCGTACCCGCGCGATGGTCTTGCGGAAGATAAACGCCCAATTCGTTCAAAGAGAGACACCGTTTGTATTTTGACACCAACGCCAAATAAAAAACCTCGCGTAAGTAACTAACGAAGAAGAACCTGCTCTCTCTTCCTACACTAATTATGTCCGTTGCGCGCCAATGTTTGCCCGAGAGAGCGATCATCGGTGTCTATTTTCTACGATCCGGCAACCCGATCTGAGATCGAAAGTCGGCGCGAAGGAGATCCCGGTCGCTTGGCGCCCCGGTGCTTCGACCACTTTAGGGCGTGGACAGAAAACGAGGGTTGAATGCGAGGAAATGAGCCTTGAAATATCGTTTGACGTAATAGATATCCCCGGGGCAAGGAAGCTGTACATTAAGTGGTGTAAAAGTAATGAAGAATTACATCGAACCGGGTGTGCCAGGAAACTGGTTTCCAATCTGATCGAGGGTAATGTCGCGTCGTCGACTACCGCCTTATGAATGAAAGTTTCAGCCCTTGCCATTGCGAACCGCGATTGGAACGACCAGGATGTTCAACTTCGATACCGAACTGGCAAAAGATCGATAGGTATAAGGAGATAGAGATCGCGGAGAAGGCATTGAAACAAAGTGCTACTCGAAAACTGGATCGTTGCATAAAGTATCTCGAAAATCAGGTATCGATCGTTGTTTTTGCCTCTGACAATCGTCTACGAGCAAAACGTTATTAAAATCACTCGAGCTATATTATTACGAAAGATGAGCCAGAGCTTTCGTTTGGTTTATTTGAGTATAAAGGATGCGAAATTAAAAAGCAAACGATTTTTTCAATGCGGTTATTAATATTAACGGGTTATCTCTCGAATTAAAGCTTGATCGTAACTCGATAGCTTCCGCGTCTCATTAGGAGCGGTAAAAATTTTATCGCCGTCGACGATACGTTAGGGTATACCTGGAACGGAGTTGATCATCGAAAGATCGTCGTAGACGCTTATAAGGTCATGGCAATAAAACAATGTTGCGTTTATGCAGAAACTTCCAAGATGAGCAATAAAGTTCTCGCGCATGTCGCAAAACGAATGGCTGATTTTATGAGACCTTGCAGGCATATTATGCGTATCTTATCCTTGGAATTATCGAGAACGTTGCTAATACATAGTGTGCACGTTCCATCGGGTAAAATTACGATTGAAAATATCGCTTATCGGCATAAATATTCTGCGGACCAAAACATCCCCATTAATCTATCTCTGCGAGTGTTTAACGTTTCTCGTAATAATTTAATTTAGAACACTTTGTACATACCGCAATATCGCAGCGAATTGAATAAAGGTTGTATTTCTTACAGTTCCAAATGAGCGATTTTATCTTTATTTCTTGCAACAAAACTATACCAAAATTCAAAGTCTTTTTGGCATGCACGAAAAATTTCCCACGATTAATTCCCCTTGGAACCTTTATCAAATCTTCGCCTTCGATTCCTCCGCAATTCAAGGCATACAAACTTTATCGCGTTACCTCTATGTAGATAATTGGTCGCTATGCAAATGATAATATGCAAACGAATCATAGAATCTGGACTTACAACTGGAAATAAACGGAACTCGTGATCGTCAGGACTCAAATTATTCAAGACTCGTGCGTAATTAATTAATTCCGCAAGTAGACGAAGAAAAAGAGCTTAGCGAGGGAAGAGGAAGGAATCGCAAGATAGATGCCATTGATAATTATGCGATAGCAGTGAATCGAGAGTTCCTCGGTGAGGCGACTGGATTTCCAAACGGCTGATTTGGCGCCTAAGACAGAACCAATGCTCGGTCTCGTGATTAATGCGATTACTAATAATTTCTTTGGTAAGTAAATCGTTAACACGATCGTAGCTAATTAAACGCCTAGCTCTCTGCAGAATGTACAGTGTGTTCGTTACGTCGCTCCTTGTTTTAAAACGATTATAACTACTTTATTTACGAACCCATTTTCATGAAATTTGTACGACTATACTCTCATTTTCCAGAGATGTTATCCGACACGTGCTTCTGTTTATGGAAAGGCGTCGATAGCATTCGAGTCGGTGTTGAGATTTAAGTAACGTCAAATAAAACCTCGAAGAAACAAGCGTATAGCAGCGTGGGTTTCAACGGAATCGGTTTGCGAATACAAAAATTTTAATCGTTTTAAAATATGAATTGACATCACGAACAGCGCGCAGAGCGTCGCGCTAAACGTGTAATCAAAATCGGGTACATTAATTAGCCGCATATCGATCGTTCGTGGGAAATGTCGAGATAACCGATGTATAATGCGACCGGGAGAAACCGTGGCGCTAATAATTTCCCCAAGATACACGGTAATATCGTATCTTACGCTCGTGGACGCAAGCCAGATTTCCCGGCCTCGCGTTTTATTTTTCCCGCCTCGAAGATCTTCGTTCCGCGATGCAAAATATCTGGTTCGGTTTCCATCCTCTCCTCGAAACGAACACGTGTCGCCGCAGCAGAGCGAAGAAGCTTCAAAGCTATCTATCGCCGCGATCTATGCAATTTTACGCAGCGACATAAGCATCGTGTTATTGATCGTACTCTTACGGAATATCGATTGGCTCGCGACTATTCGCAAACGATCGATCACTTTATACGCGCAAATAACTCGCGACCTTTGCACTTCAAATTCGTCCTCTTCCAGGGAGGAGCATTATACACAAATCTCCATATAGAATACGTATAATATCTTCACGACGATGGAGCACTTTGCGTAATTTTATATCGATTTGCATCGTTTCATATCCAAGTACTATTACATAAAACGTACAATACAATTCGTCCATCGGGATAGTGACTTTACGTCGGATTCTCCTACGTTGTCGAATTAAATACCAAAAGGATGGAACTTGATATACAGAAGGAGTAATTTAGCGCAAAACCTGTACAACGCAAGTCAGTCCTTCGGATCCTACCCTAACGCAGCGAGGCGGTGCGCGGCCTCTTTCGAACTGTAACGAGCACGCCGGTAGAGCCGTGAACCTGGTAAGAAAGTGGACGGGAGATCACGGTGCCTCTTTGGCGCGAGTAGACTGGAGAGGGAGGGAAGCGGGGAGCGGAAGAGGAGGAGAGGAGAGGAGAGGAGAGTTCCTCGGACGTTCCTGACGGCGTTGGTTTTTACGCTCTCGCCGGCGCATTGTCTCGATGGTCCACGGCCCGTGGGCAAATTACTCCCGGCCGATCCGCGGCTCCTCGGCGTATTACACGGCGCGTTTGCGCCTCGCGCCCGAGCCTTTGTGCCCGATTTTTCTCCCGGCAGGTCCCTGCATTTGCACCGCGTTAGCGGCCTGCCACTAACGAGACGTGTGCGCCGCCCGAGCGGACGCCCTGTGCCACGGCACTTCGAACCGCTCAAAAATCCTCCCTCGTCCGCCAGTCTCCTTCGAAATCTCCGCCGCCCAGCGTACGAGTATCCATGCCATTCCTCGTATTCGTGCTGCTTGGCAAAGCAATATTTGCGGGGCGCTTTTGATACTTTTGCGAGCTAACGCGCGAGTGACGATGATGTTGCATATCCGTGCGTTGCGGAGGTGGTGGGATCGTGTAAAACGAAGAGTCCCTTGGAAGGATGGAAATCTAATTGGAAAATTTGTTAATGTAAATTAGCAAAATGACGAAATGCACCGTTATTGTCTCGCGATGCCGTAGAAGGGTGCTATCGATGCTCGATATCGGGGAGAACATAGTTATTACACGGGTTCGTCCACCCTATCTCGATAATTCGGCCGTTCGTATCGCTTATCTCGAATTATCGGCCGCGATACCAATCGCGTAATGCGATAATAACCGTAATTATTTGGCGATCATAGTTTTGAAGAGTGAATCGATACCTTATCTACCGTTTGCGCGCTTCTCGGCCGAGTGAACGGTGCACTACGAGTAATTTCCATCGAATTTGTATGTTATTTTCCGACGGGCTTTATTTTGACTTTTTAAAACGCTTGCTTTATGATTATGACCTATAACGCGATTGAAACGGTATATTAAAATTATTGCGATTAAATATTTACCATTAGAGTAAAGATCGAATCTTAGAGGGAAGTGATAATCGATAAAACGGCCTCTGAATGCTCTCTTTATAAAATTAGTAAACTATTAAAGCATCGAGAGATCGAACGTACCTACGAAGATGGATAACATCTCGCTCTCATTCGTCCGATACGATGAACTTCTTATAAGTGTAATTTAACAAGTTCCTATAAAGTTTGGTTGGTTTCCAGAGGTTTTAATACGCCGTTCGTTAATCTCCACGCGGAAGTGTTTCGATCGTTTAAGGGCGCGGTTTGGAGTTCGTTAAACCTTTCGGTGCAGGCTGTGCGTCGATCCGTTTGGCTGTTCATTTAGCAGAAGCAATCTCCCGACGGTGATTAGTTACTAATTAATAGTGGCCAAGTCTTGCCGGCTAATTACTTCTTCCCACGGCGATAACCATCGAAAATTCCTAGAAGAGGATCCAGGTCATCGAGTCTTGGATTCAACGTACGTGACTGTTGGATTCGTCGATGTTGGGAACTATTTTACATGCCCGTTAATCCCTCAAAGTAGTTTATGAACGTCAATTGGTATCAAATTATTCGTGGCGAACAATGACATTTTTGCCGAAAAATTCGTAGTAAAGTGGAAGTCGGATAGGAATTCGTTATCCGTTCGGAGGGTTTTGGACACATTCGATATCGAGGAAAATACTTAAGTCGAAGGTAGGGAAGAAGTCTGGATTAAGAAGAACAAAAACAAACGTAGGTAGAAACACGGAATATTCCGTGACACGCGGGGATACAGTGTCGAACGCCATACGTGTAATCAGTAGCGATATAAAATGAACTATATTCGTAACGCAGATCGACAATCGCGGTTCTTTTCGACGAAGGAGAAAGACAGAACGAGATGTGTGCCAAGGCGAGTCGAGTAGTGTCCGATAAGAGCAGATTAAAGTCGACGCACACGTCGAATGCATAGTTATTATTTAACGAGCGCATTTGCGGTAGTGAATCATGGTAAATAAAATAACAACATCGAACGTGTCCCATTAGTGCCAGGTATCGTGAATACACTTGGAGCCAGCGCAAGAATATATCGTTCGAGGTATGTCGAAACGCTTAATATCGCAATTAAAATGCGCTCGCACCTGTAACTACAAAGTATATATAATGCAACGAATAATATATTAGATCTACGCGGAGACTTCATTTTCATTACTACAGTATAGTATTCGGAATCGATATTTAAATAACGAGCACGTCCTTGTGTGCCAGTGTGTTTCGGCAGGTCGGTTAAATTTTTCGAGAGAGAAAAAGAAAGAAAAAACAACTGTCCAGATTGTAGGAATGACCCCGATTCTGAAAATTCCAAAGCGAACGACTTACAGCTACCTAAGGTACTAAAAAGGGGCCTCGATAAACGGCAGAAATTTCTCCCCACCCGGATACGTCTTCTACATTACGAAACTGTGAGGTGGTAGTCGGTGCATAGTTTTACGATAAGATTACGAAACGTTTGATAGACGTTCCAACACATGCCCACGATTTACCATAACGATCATCTATTAACGCAGCCCATTTTTAATATTACCTTATAACTCGATACCAATCTAAATTAAATATCGCACGTTTGATGGACCCAAGGTCAATTTGTACGTTAGAAAATTTCACATATTCGTTCCATACACGCGCGTTCGTACGCACACCGAACGTGCTTTTCACACGGGACAAGTGTTCGAGGATGAAAAGAACCTAAATACTCGTCCGAGTCTTAATGTGGCACTCGGAATTTTAATGTCGCTCAGTATGCCGAAGAAGTATCCATTAAGAGCGGCATGCCATTAATAACGAAGCTTTTCATTCATATCTTTATATATCGGTCAATCGAAATGCTCGCATAAAGATTTATCCATCTTGGCTTTCCAAGAAAATAATGGTAGAAACTCCGAGCGTGAAAATCGCGCGCTTAAGTTCCGAGCGCGTTACCTTTAAACGTAACACGTTTAATTGTACCAGCACCGTTTGCTCTTACGATTCAAAAAGATTTCGCCTCATTTCCCGCGCTCGATCCATTTTCACGATGCGTACGACAAAAATCGCGCGGGCATTTTCTATGATCTTCCATAACTTTATTACGGTACGTAAACGATCGTATCGACACTCCTTCTTCGTTCTCTTCTTTCAATAATATCTAAAATATTTAAAGGAAATATTTTTCAACGTATTCATGGTGTATCTAAATACGCGAGCATTCCTTACGATGTCGGACACGGGTACAGCGTATTTTTCTCGGTAGACTTAAGAGACAAACGGCCGCTATCCTTTCTAACGCAAACGCCGTTAAGGACATCGACGGAACGAAGCATTATCGCTGCGGAGCTCGCACGAATGTTAATAAACGTTAGGCGGAGAGGAAGGCTTACTGGCGCCAGCGTTGCCATGATAAATCAGGTTCCTACCTGGCTCGTGCCGTGGCTCCGATTAATCCAGGAGAATGCCATAAAAACGGTCCATAACAGGATTACCTCACTCCGGCACCGCAAGGTTTTCTACGAAAGCCGCACTCGCGTGTCGGTGAATCGGATCGTTTTCCTCGGTGCACAAAGCCGGGCAAAAAATTCGCGATACACCTGTTGGCGGCAATAAATTGTCACGCACGTGGTCGCACGGTTTCACAAACACTCACCACCGATTCCGCTTTCACCGGCTGGAAGGGGAGTTATTATGTCGTTCCTCGGAGGAGGAGTCTCGATGTCCTCCTCGATATCCACGAGGACAGGCCTCTGGATAATTTCTACCCTGGCTTATTCGCACAAAGAGATCGAGGAGTTGGTTTACGATTTGATTCTTGATTCGTGAACATGGATTCCGTAGGAAAAATTAAAAGTTCTTGGATATTGACCGATCCTCCGAAGTATAAGTTTGCTCTCTGTCCGTACAGCGGGATTCTGGAGTCCGTTCGTACAAACTCGAATGCCAGTTGCTCTCCTCGATCGGAAATTCCACGTTTATCCTTGTGCCAGGATTTCAGAGTTTATTCGTCGATGCTCGTGTTCTCGTGTCTCCTTTGAAATACACCTGAAAGCATAACCACGGCGAACCCTAGGTACGTTACGACTTGAAACTATAAACCTTAAACGTTTGGCAAAACAAATATGGACAAAAGCCCTCGAGTACTTTTACGCGAAATACGCGTTATTGTGATCAAATATTTTAGGTTAATCATAACGCCGATGATGCTTTATTTGAAAAGATAGGATAAAAAGCACACGCGTGTACGGAACGTACGACATTCAAATCCCAGAGATTACATTGTCGAGTCTTCAACGCCAAACGTTAGGCCCGGTTCGTAATCCGTCTCAGAGCGATCGCTCTCGCAATCCGGCACTAAAATCAAATACACGCGGCCGTATAACAGATATCCACGTCAACAACCGAGTTTGAAACGCCAACCGTCGCACTTCTATCCTACGATACACACCACAACTTCCGGGGTACGAAAGCCACGAAATAGATTCTAAGCTCTCGTCGATGACTGAGAAAGTTGCTAAAACCATCGAAAGATCCGATGGTCACCACCTACGAGTCTGCGAGGAAGCCCTCGCCACTGCTTCAGCGGCACGGTTACGTAATTCCCGGGCCTCTTCTTTCGCCAAATAGATCAAAAATTCCTTCTTATTCGACAAAAGCACCGATGTATCTCCCGTATCCTTCAAAAAATCTCCAAAGAATCGATCCGCGCAGTTTGAGCATTCCCAGTTACACTTTCCCCGGGTTTTCGAGCAAGTCTCGCGAGCACGTGTGTCGGAGGCACGCGTGCGCCGCCTCGCGTCGTCGGCTGGCGGAGGTCAAATTAACGGAGATTCCTCGGAATCGCGAGTCCCAGGGCGAGTGGACTTTCGGTAAGGAGCGTTCACCGCGGATGGAAACCTCGTACTGAGCGTATCAAATTCGGCCCACTGCCGGCTACGGCCGTGCAGGTACCGCTCTTTTGATTCGTCGAGCCAGGAAACGTGGCGGGGAAATACTGCTCGCTGAGAATTTTACGACGTTCCACGATAAATTTGATTTATTCCGATATACGACGTGTACGATGTTACGATTAGCCGGATACGCGTCCCGGTGAGAAGCAGTGTCATTCGTACTTTATACCACGCGGTTATCCTCCGGCGCCTGTTTCGAGATTTTGTGAAATGGATCATCGCCGTGGAGGATACTCGATGTACTCGTGCCCTCTTTGGATGGTCTTTTGATTCGTTGATTGCAAAGGAAATGATATAAAAGGGAGTACGATCGAGGATTCGTGATACGATGATAAGGCGGTTTCTTGACTTATCGCGATGATTCCGAGGGTGTCTTTAGAATGTCTTTAGACGTGGACGATAAGTCGTTCGAAAGCTGCCGCGTGCTACGGAGGGTTAAATCGCGGAGACGCATCTCTCCGTGTTTTTTTTACGAAACCTGTCGTGCTCAATTTCGACGTCAATATATAATACACGGTATGCGGATGGTAATGGTTCGGCTCCCATCGCCTTATTGCCGAAACACGCAATACGTACCCCCGTTTATACGTTAAGTCACGCAATTTACGAGTTGGCAGTTTTGTTTGCGTTCCCTCGCGGAACACCAAATATTTCGTCGAGTTTGATTCGTGTCGTCGATAAAGTACCCCCGTATTACTCGCACTTAACGCCGAAACATTCGCGCGGAGGGAAAAAAGGGTACGTCGAAAATCGAGAATAGAGAGCGCGAGAACATTTTTTTGGGAAATTTTCCATCCGCGAAACGATTTTACCTATGGGCATTGAGATTCGATATTTCCATGCCTCACTATTTTCGTCGCGCTATTTTCCGATATCTCGAAATCGCTCTTTGGTACTAATGATCGGTCATATTATACGTAATTACGCGTGTTACATACGTTTCTAAAGGCGTAATAAACGTCTGTTGTGTCACCAAGCAAGCTGGTGGCGCTCCGATTTATGTCCTAGTGGATTTTCTTTCTAAACATCGTGTATACGCAATATCTAAGATCGCGCCTTTTTTGTTCCAAGTTTCTTCACCGACAAAATGATACGGTAAGATTCTTCTTTGGTCGTGTTTGCTAAAATTTATTTCACAATTTTATTAACATTACTCAAATCTATGATTCCGTGACGTTAGCAATTTACGCCGAGGGAGAGAGCGAATTAAATTACATAGCGAGCTTTCCTTACCTCGCGCTGTTGATGGAAGCCCGATGATCCGTCACTGTGATATATTGCATACGTTACAGGATGGCAGTTTTGGTCGACATCGAATCAGCGAACGGTGTGTTTCTGCGTTGAATTACGCGGATTGCGAGATGGTAGGTTTTATTTGTTTCGCCTTGTCGGTGGAATGCTCGGTGCTCCTTCCTTACGTGATTACACGATTTACAAGGTGGTCCAATTCATATCTCGTTTGTTGGTTAAATCACGGTTCACGAGATGTTAGGTTTAATTTGTTCCGTCTTGTTGCTAGGATACTTAATGTTTCTTTCTTATGTTACCACACGATGCATCGAGACGCTTCGTTTGGTACATAGTTTCTTGGTTAAATTACGGGCCTTAAATCACGCGTTTCGCATCGCGTCCGGCTTTGATTCCATTGAATCCTCGATTAAACGTTTAATATTCTTATTTTGGACGTTAAATACAACGCTTTACGATGAGGAAGCTATGATTCGCATTGGACCGCACTACGAATACGTAATGTCAACGTGCTGAAATACACGTAGATTCGGTAGATCGAGTTCGAGTTTCGTTTCGTTTAAGTCACGCGATTCAAGGCGCGTTAACTCGGTTTACCTTGTATTACGCGCAGAATGCGCAGCATTCCGTTCTTCCGTTACACTCCATAGAGCACCGATTTCAATTTAGCTGGCGTATGAAATTGGAGCGAATGCTGCTCTGTTTCTACCGCAAATCACGTTTTCGCGGTACATTTTTATAACGCACTTTATATCACCATTGAAACACATAACGCGAAACACGTCGTCGTAACGTCGAGTTAATATCGATTTTGGTTCAGCTTCTATCGCGAGCAGGACGCGTGTTTTATCTTCTGGTTAAATCGTACCATCCGAGAAACGTGGTATTAGTTTACATTATCGATGAAACACGCGTTGCTTCGTTCGCTTCCTAATTATAATCCGTGCATTAAACGTTGCTGGAATTCACTTTGCATCAACGAATTAACGCGTAATATTTCACTTTGAGATTTTCAGTGTACTCGGTCTCTTCACAGTCTGCCATGCGACATAGAGAATATTTTTTTATTGTACCATAATTTTGCTTTAGCACGGGTGTGTTTCTCGTTTATGTCTGCTCGATCATAGTTCACGGTTTGCCTACAACTTTGTACGTTTTGAAACACGAGAATCAAAGGACGCGTTGCTTCAAATCGAGCGCGTATTTTTATCTATATCTCCGTTTGACATACTTTCGTATTATACTTTATCATCTTTTTCGATGGATTTTCAACGGGTGAAAAACGCATAGAAGATATCGACATTCCTGCAAAATAGCTCGTCAGCGCAGAAGAAGGAGCGGAATGTTGGGAAGATCGCAAACAGGATCGAAGGATCCAGCATGATTAGAACAAGGTCTTATCAACGCGAGCGTGCACGGGATACCGAGACGAATCAACGTCGGCTCCTTTTTGCCGTACTTCTCAGTAGAGGAACGTACAGGTGCCTGATCTGTCCCGTCTGCTCGTCCGTTTAGACCACATGCAAGGACTTTCGATCGCTGAAACACCCGATCACGAATAGAAGCCACACTGGCGGTCTTACGAAAGAAGTTTCGTATCCACGAGACCCGCGGTAATACGCGACAATGTACAGTGTATACTATACCCACGTAGGTTCTCGCGGCGTTCAAAAAATATATGCCGCCGTGTTAAAACGCGCGATAAACGCTCAAACGTGCTCTCGATAAAATAACCATATATTTATATTTCTATCAAGGTCTCACGATTCAGCTTCCGCGACGTCCTTAAAAAGTGAACTCATATTCCGTTCGTACATCGTAAACCATTCTCAAGAGAAGACATAATCGTGAATATAATCGGCGGTTTGGGTGCGAGGAAAAAAAAATATATCTCAAACTCAGCAAGGATAAGAAACGACGTCAGTTCCGAGATACTTTGACGTTAAATCGCACGTTGGGTTCGATCAACTCCACCTTCTCGATGAGACGTGCACGAAGGGAGGAATGTCATCCTTAGGATCGAGGAATCCGGCATCCACGTCGGCTAAAGTACACGATTAGAAGAAGGCCTTATCAGCGCGAACGTGCGCGAGGTACCAAGCCGTGAGAATTCACAGTCGGCTTCTTTCCGCCGTACTTCCCGGCACAGGAACGCGCAACTATCCTTTCTTCCCTCTGCGCCTTCAACGAGAACTCTTCGGGATTGAACGCCCAATGACGAAGGGAACCCACGCTCGCGGTGCCACGATGTCCGATCGATCCGCGGACACTATGGCATTAAATCGCAGGTTGGGTTCGATCAACTCCGCCTTCTCGATAAAACGCGCCGCACGAAGGGGGCAATGTCATCCTAGGGATGACGGAATCCGGCGTCGCTGCCGGGTGAGGTGTGTGATTAGAAAAAGGTCTTATCAGCGCGAACGTGCACGAGGTACTGAACCGCGGCACGGGGTACTCACTGTCGGCCCCTCTTTGCCGTACTTCTCGGTGGAGGGACGGACAGGTGCCCCAGCTTCTGTCTGCTCGGCCATTTAAGCTGCATGCACACCGACGCGGTCACCTTCGGGCCTGGTTTACACCAGGAAACGAGGGCATCGTCTTTCGACGGCCAATGTCCGCGTGGGCATCGTCGCGTCCTGCCGCTCGATGCAAAGCTCGAACGACACAGCTGGTGTAGCGGACTTTCGGATTCGGACTTTCACGCGAAAGAGTCTCGTTTTTTTTTTTAATTTATTTTCGACAACGATTAAGTTCGATTGGCCTAGGATATATATATATATATATATATATATATATACATATCGTATCACACGTATATGTGTACGTACCGCATGGAAAAAGTATTGATGATGGGCGGGATTCGAACTCGAGTCTTCCGCCTAGAAGACCAGCGTAGCTCCGATCCGAGTTCGAATTCCGCGCATAGTTCCTGGTTTTTTCCACGCGATACGTGTACCGTCGCTCTGGTAGATGGAATACACCTTAACCCCTATTCGCATCGACGAACGGAATAATTCACACTTAATGATCTTCACTTATCACCATCCGTGAAATACTCCGCGACGAGGTTCGTTTATCACCGAGTGCAGAGTAATACACTCTGAATTTTAAAGTTGCGTATTTAGAGCTACGATGCGAATAGGTTAAACGGTAGGTCTTGGGCCGAATGACCTTAGCGGTCGGTGCTGAGTAATATATTGAAGAAGTGAAAACTAAAGAGTGCTGAACGTGGTTTGGAAAGTCTTGTGTGTGGCTAAATTGGGTTTAACGCGTTAATCCCAATGAATTCTTGCTCGTTTAGTAGTTTAAGGATTTTCTATTGTTCTTGGTCCTTCGAGCACTTTCTTGGTCTTCGCCCGGAAAGCGATGGAAAAGATTCGACCATCGATCCGATCGCCCGATGATTCGTTCTTTTCCATACTCTGTCTTCTTTACGATAGTGCGGCTTACCACGCACAAGAATGACGTATTTAATTCCCACTTATAATTTATAATTCATCAAAAGTGATACCACACGCTAGTGGTCGACACTGGCCCACGCATCCGCGTGGAGAATACGATGCTCGTAAGACGAAAAACAAAAATACAAAATTCTTAAAAGCTCGAAGAGCCTTAGCTGGGAGTCTTCGACTTCGGCCGCGTAAAGCGTGGACTGGACCAGCGAGGAGTACACGTTGAACGATGGGTTCTAAGATGAATGACTTTGGCGGCTGATGCGAGAGATGAAGAAGATCGATAGACGCTTCTGGGCCACTTAGGCTGCGCTCACACCGACCGTGGAAATTCTTTTATATCGGGGAGTACGATTTGACAAATTATTGTCGTTATCCGTAGTTCGAATCTCGTCCATTACCTTTGGATCATTTTTTGCTCGTAGCAATTTAGAGTCCATCTCGTGAATGCCGATAAGTACGCTAAAGTATTGAATCGTGCCAATGCGAGTTTCGATCGATTGTAACGTAAAATTGTAAAACTGGTTTTCGAGGCCAATTTCGTACAACTTTTTCCGTCGATACGAAATTTAATTATACACTTTCTTCCTACTACAACGATGCATATAATTTTCTATATAAAAGCGAAGTCCTACTCGAATCGTGGCTCGTATATTATGGTCCGTAAAATGCAAATTACGCCCAACCGCTCTACTTAGCCTTCTCACGATACTGTTGCAAATAATCATCTAAAAATGCGCTTGAATGACGCGTCGTACATTATACGCAATTAATCCCGTCCGGAATGAACATAATTTATGCGCTTGCTGCATTTTCGAACCTGTTCGTACAGGGTAGAAATTGATACGTCTCGAAAAGCGCGCGGGCCGTGAAAAGCACGGGGCAGAAAAGAGAGCGATAAACTTCTTCTCACCCGAAAAGGAATGTCACGGATAAATTCCAGAAATGTGTCACTCTGGTTCTACGCACTTTTGTTTTTGCAGTGTATTTATTTGCGTAAAAGCATACGTCAGGGGCTTAAATTCTGCGTTTGCGACGTTTATGTTTTCCCAGAAAGAAATAACGCGCTTACGTATTCCTATAAAAACATCGCGCAGAAATTTATGATCCAGCATTGTTTCACGAGCTTACGCATATACGTTTGTATCGGAGTACAGACGTATCGTATACGATTTGCGAATGTGCGTTATACGCGTCGGAAGATAAAATCAAAATGTTTTAATTCTCGACGGTACAATCGTCGTCCTACCGTGCATGCTTTGATAAATGTACAATCGCGAATGCTTTACTACGGTTATACAGTTTCCAGGTTTCCAGGTGGCCGCAACATTTCTGATCTCTTATGAAACGAGCAACCTCGTCTCAGATTTGCGACGTATTAACATTTTTCCTAGAAGTAAAAGAGAAATGAAGGACTTCGCGGAATACTAAAAACTGCAGATGTAATAATAACGATCGAATAATCATCTGTCAAGAATTGAAATATATATATTTACTTTTCTCATTGCAACTATAACGACAAATTTCTGTCCCGTGCTTTGCATGCATAGGATTATCATTATTCCCAGGCAACACCCAAGACGAAGTACGATTAAAATCTAATCGAAACAATTCGTGGCAATCTATATTCCGAAAAATACTAAAAGTAATTCGATCATTCTTTAGTGGTACTCGCGAAATGGTTAGAGCAATTAACGAGTACAAGAAGATTCTCGATTCAAGGAACGTAGACAGAATTAGAGCTAGATTCCAGGCTGAACGGCCAAGAGAAAAAGAACCGAAATTGAATTCTCCGATCTTCATCCCAAGGCGCTGCCTCCACATTGTGCGGCTCCGTTTTCGAGCGCAAGAAAGAGAAAAGGGAAAAAAGGAGGATCGATCCTCACGGAGAGGAGCGTGCACGCGGTAAATTTTCACCGCTTCGTAGTTTTCATTTTAAAGCACGGCATCACACCCCGCCGGTGCTGGCGGCAAACCTGTTATGATGATTTTTGTTGCGGCGATCTCATAAGGGGGCGCGCGAGTGAAAACAGCGCTTATTAAACCTTCCGTGTGCCAGGGCCTTCGGTTTGTTCTTTCCGGTTAGCGTAATTGATCCTCGCGAAGCGGCATCGCGAAAAAAGGTCCGGCATAATAGCCGGCGCACAGCGGTTAAAGTTTTGATCGTAGGTGGACGGAATTATCCTCGAGTAGGCTGGGATCTCTCGAGAATTTCTCGTTACGATTATGTTTCGTACATATCCGTATTTTTGTTTTTCGTTTTTGCAAGTACGCGTTTCTTCTCGTATTCCTGGAAATAATAGGATTTGGTGTTTACAGTTTCGATCAAGAGTTTCTTCGTAAACATTTTTTTTTTGAGACGGTGGCGTTTGAACGTATCTCGTTTACCTTTTTTTGCGAATAAATTCATTACTACTAGCATCAGCCGTTATTTATAATTATCGTTGTTCCCACCCTTAATTACCAAGAATTTTCACCGAATGTTCTTAAGACCGCTCAAGATGTATTTTCGATATTCATCGCGACAAATTACTTCGCGCAAGGAATATAAACCGTCGTTCGCTACGAAGATTATAATTCCTCGATTTTTTAAAGTAACGCGCCAGACGGTGAGGTTAATTCTGCCATTTAAAACTCTACTATTCGAAGTACGATACTATCCATTAGAATTTCAAATGAAAGCATAAACTTTACGGTAATCGAGGATATTTCACAAGTAGCTGCTTATATTCAAATTAGCTTAAAAGCGGCATGTGTTTCCCATTAATAGGATCATAGGGTGACGATCACGAAGTCCAGTATGGCCTGGCTTGCGCAATAGAAAACGAATATCGGTTAATCATTAGCTATCCGCGGTGTCGCAACATCGTCGTTGCAGCTCGTAGATACCTCGACGAGTGCAGATACTGTACATTTCAAGGGGAAAGCGTTTCGTTATGAACGAATACTAATTCCTAACCCGTATCCGTAACCTGGTTAGTAACTCGTACATTTGCAGAAATACGTTTGACGTAGAAAAACTTAAATCGCGCGCATGGCAATATTACTTTTGTCGTTTATTTCATAGCCGTCCCCGGCGCAATGAAACGATCGAACGAGTTAATCGAATAAACACGCGCACATTGTATAACATCGTGGAACCTGAAAGACGTGGCAATAAATACACGATGGGAAAAAGTTGGAATATAAGGCATTGCAAGATACACGGCACGATTCGTGCATAAAAAAAGATTAACAAACCCTAAAATAGAAGGTGCAAAAGCAAGCTCGGAAATATAGTGCGTAAGATATCACTGGGTATCGAGATTACTCTCTTCTCGCAAAAGGCATTTATCGCGAGACTCGCCATCGCCGCGGCTTATCACTCGTCAGTCGCATCTTGTAAATCCTATTAGCAAACGAAATTGCATCGATGTCCGCGAGATACGCCGGCCATCCCGAGTGTCCGCTATCGGAGCGACTAACGAACCGCCAGGAGGTCTAATGACTCGGCCGTATATTAGAATCGACCACCCGTCGGTGCAAACCGAGAAAATGGAGAGTGGATCTTGGATTTACCTCGCTTCCGTTTTGCCCTTTATTAATTACTATCGCGGTCGCCATCGCCCGACGTCCGCTTTGACACACGTCCAGCGACTCCCGGACATAGGAATATCGCTTCTGAGGATCGCGTAGAAAACTGGAGTGTGGCACCTGCGTAACCAGCTACGCGAAACGCGTTTTTGCCCAGGGTGGAAAATCCTCTTGCAATTTCCGTACGCGGGATGGAACGATAATTCGTATCCAGGCGTTTGTTTGATTTTTCCCCACCGTCGATCGATCACCGTTTTTAGAGGTAACGCTTGCACGGACGTGGAAAGCTCTGGCATTCGTTTTCACGGTGACGCAATGCGACGGGAAGATTAATTTCCATCGCTTTGGAAGCTGTAAGATTCGCTCTATACGACTGGTAAAATGTGATATTTCGAGCACTTGGAAAAACGTATCCAATCACGATTTGCGCGTTACGATTAGTTTTAAGAATAAATCAGCCCTCTTTTTTGCAACGCGATCGAATTTGGACCGTACACGAATGCGTTGAGAGAGAACAAGGTAAGCCCGCTGATTGTGCAAATCCTGGCGTACAGAGCACAAAGGGCGCGGACCACCCAGGCAGCGAGACTTGGGATGACAAACGTATTCGAGCGTCTCTCCGCGGAAGGGGATTGTAATCCCATCAAGGGCCCGGTGAAACCGTGGAGCGCGTAAGTCACTTAAGCCAGATGAACTCGGCTGTAAATCAACGAAATGTGATTTTAATCGATGGTGAAAATTATCGAATCTCCGTGGCCGGACCAGCGGTCGGATCGATTAGCGTTCGTCCACGAGCTCTCGGGATCGAGTAACGAAAGTTTATGAAGGCGGAAACGATTTGAATCAACGTCTATTTATCCTTACTTCTCGAATGCTCGTTCCCCCGGTATACTTTTGCGCGTAAAATTACAGCATCTTAGAACTTGATCGTCGAATTGTTTGAATACGAAAATTCTGTTTATCTTTGCCGACAGTGTTGATAATGGTATACGTATTGAGTAGCCTGCGCGTTGTACTTTTCGAATGATCGGTACGAGCGTGTTTTTGCGTAAATTTCTAAGAAATATATTTTCCACGAATAACGTGCGCGGTAAATTCACATCGTTCGGTCGTGATTGATATTCAAGGTTTATAGGAGCCCCACGAGTCACGTTGATCCAGACCCATGATCTCAATAGGCCTCTTCATTTTTAACTGGTCGAAATAGCCACAATCCGGATTTTATTACCCTTCGCGTTACTCGAGAAAGTAGAAGCCGACTAAGGACAAACAAAATACTAGATTGCGATACTCGATTCTCTCGAACGATCTTAAAGTGTCGTAAGAAAACCTCGGCCGTTCGAGAATCGAAGATACCGATCCTTTTCTTTCTAACGATGCGCTCGCGGAACGTCTAAACAAATACTTTTTTTCCACCACACTCCTTCGCTACCAAAACTTTTTTTACATTTCACGCTTCTGGAAGATTGGCTCGAGAATCTTATAAATTTTGGAAAACTTTTGGCACATTCTTAGTCCTAAGTTTTAAATCATTTTACGCCATAATTTGTGCAAATCTAAACAACGGAGTAATCAACGCGAATAGAAATAACGAAGTAATTTACGCGAAAGACGATGATAAAGTAATTATTGCAAGAGGGAAAAATGAAGCCGTGGATGCGAAAGCAAATACGATAGAAACTGTATTATCCGTACTTTATGCAATCGAGGTAATAATATATCAAATCAGATGGCGGAACTTGTTGGGGACGACGGTCCAAGATCGATTTCAAGGTCGATTTCCTTCAGTTCCACGATCTCTGTTGTACGAAGGCCGAATTACGTGAACGACGACGATGGCGTAAGATATGGAAGGGAATCGTACCTCACGCCGATAAATTATTCATTGCTCGTACAATTTATCGATCGTGCAATGTATCGAGCGGATACGAGAAGCACACGGAATAAACCTAACGCAGCGACCTCCGCGGAGCTCCGCGAGAAGCTGGAATACGACCGAGGAGGTAACGAGCGACAAGGGCCAGCAGAATCTGATTCATCGACTCTACGATCGACATGCGCGCAATTTACAAACTGGCCAGAAACTGATAATCATGGCCGATGTAATACAAGTCGATATATATCGCCGCATTGTTCATAAGAGCAGACGAATATAGCATTACGGAATCCAATACAAATTATTGGCAGTACGAGAGGATGGAGGAGGCTTTAAACATCGAAAAAAGATCTTTCAGGGAGAAACTTTTTCATCCATGTTGTTTCGTATGTTTCGTAGAATTAATCGCTTCGCCGAATTGTTCAAAAGCAACATAGCTTTTGCGTGTAAAGTTCGAGCGATGACATTAGAGGTGTGTTTACCGCAAATATTTTTGTTTTATTTTGGGGAACTTGCATTATGCTATCGAAGAGATTTATTTCGTATAAATTACTCGTGCTCAAATATTGGGAGTGATTTTTATAATGGGGAGACTTCTTTCTTGGGTTATTCAACGCAAGGAAAGACGAAATCGGTTTGTATTTGAGTACCCAGGATGAAGGAGAGACAATCGTGTATTTGGAAAAACTCTGAATTTATCGTTCGATAATTCTCAACTCTATACACAATGTTCGTACTTAATAAATATATGTACAAGTAAATTTTACAAAGTTTCGCGGCTATCAGCTCGCTATCCCTCGCGATCTCGAGAACGTAGCTCGA
This sequence comes from Ampulex compressa, assembly GCA_038496175.1. Classification (NCBI taxonomy): domain Eukaryota; kingdom Metazoa; phylum Arthropoda; class Insecta; order Hymenoptera; family Ampulicidae; genus Ampulex; species Ampulex compressa. Next base: position 645,137 of record JBCFXI010000011.1, read on the forward strand.
TCGCGAGGAATACCGATTGCCCGGGTCTCACCGCGTGGAGGTTGCCGCGACCAGAGACCCCCCA
>JBCFXI010000012.1:0-91946 GCA_038496175.1 Ampulex compressa
GTTTGGGGGGGTGGTGGGGTGTTCGGTAATTTGGGCCCCCCCCCCCCCCCCCCCCCAATTTCGTTCCGATCGATTCCCACGATTTATTTCTCTCCTACCTGGTAGGCCGGCCACAAGGCTGACGTTATTTCTCGCCGTGGGTATCGCTCGTTTTCGAATCCCTTGGATGGTGAGCGAGTGAGCGTCTCGTGTAACTCGCGTGGCCTTAAGAGCCATGCAGATCTAACGGCCTCAGAGCCGTGCGCCGGCACGCACCCAAGGTTCACCGTCTCTGCATACTGATCCTACGGGGCATAAAGCTGCCGTGTACATTGTTACGCTCGTCAGCTGCTCCTGCCGCTGCTATTGCCGGTCCGCTCGAAAGGAGCGGTTCTCGGCGGATCGGGGGTCGACGACGGCAGAGCAGAAGAGAAACGAGGGAGAAGTAGGGTTCTCGGGCGAGGGGCAACGTGCCCTCCTTTGTCGAGGACGTGCGTGCACGCAATTCTCGCTCCCCGGCAGGGGCGACTCGACGCCCGACAAACGGGGGCGCCTACCCCGCTCGAAGAAAAAATAAAAAAGAACGTATCTGCTTCGCTTTTTCTTTAATGCCACGCTGGCGAGTACCTCGGTTTAAAGCGGCGCGTCTTTGGCCATATAAGCTTTGCACTCGATGCGGAGAGATGATCGAGTCGATCGAAAGATCTGCCCGATAGTTTTTTTGAAATATTTTATAAACGTACGAAACGACTTACGATTAGACGTGGATTTAGTTTCCGAAATCGGAAGGGTTCGATCTCGATAGACGTCCATATCTGGGTAGGATCTCGCTTTTGTTATTGGGGCTAAGAATGTCGTATTCCTTTGCGCAAGAATGAATTGCACGCGTATATTGGACGTGCGACTAATCCTATCGTTGCTGGTTATATTCGCACGTTAATCTGGGCGTTAAGGTGAAAGCATAAAACTGTACACTTCGTACCATCCGCCATGGAAAAACGTCATCCGCTTGCACCCACTTTCACGCAATGTTGGTCGTGCAGATCGATCCATTTGTTTACGGAGGTCGTCTGCTAGTCTACCGTGCTACGCTCGTGCTCTCAGATTAATTATTATGCTCTAAATAGCATTTTTATGTGACTTTTGTAGATAAACGAAGCTGAAATGCCGGGCACCGAAGTTAGTATTCGGATTTGTCGTGTATATTCTTAACACGATGCTCTAGATTAAATATCGTGACAGCCTCTGACGTTTCTGCTGTCAAAAGATCGCGTCGATAGCGTATTTGCGAGGAAAATATACCAAATGCGAATGTAGACATTTTTCAGATTGTCGCTTCCTACAAAACGTATATAATGCCGTTTCTAACATTTGCGTAGGATAGCACGACGGAACTCGGAGAAATAGAGAATGTGCGGGTCGTGGTCCGTGTTCGACCCTTGAATGGAAAGGAGTTGGACGGACACTGCAAGAACATTGTTCGCGTGGATCCTATCAACGGTGAAATCACTATCGAAAATCCAAATGCCGCACAAGGAGAGCCACCAAAGCTATTTTCCTTCGATGCCGTTTTTGATACGGATTCTACGCAGGTGGATATTTATAATGAAACCGCTAGGCCCATCGTGGACAAAGTTCTACAGGGATACAATGGCACTATATTTGCGTACGGCCAAACCGGTACTGGTAAAACTTATACCATGTCAGGATCCAAGACGTCGCCGCAGCTTAGGGGCATCATACCGAATAGCTTTGCGCACATTTTTGGACACATAGCCAAAGCGGATGAGAACCAAAAGTAATTACCGATAGTATATTATAATCTATGCACGAATACTCAAATTCTCCTTGTTACATTAGGTTTCTTGTACGTGCAACGTATTTAGAGATATACAATGAAGAAGTCAGGGACCTACTTGGAAAGGATCAGAATACGCGTCTGGAAGTGAAGGAGAGGACGGACATCGGAGTTTTTGTAAAGGATCTTAGCGGCTATGTAGTGAACAATGCGGATGACTTAGATCGCATAATGTCCCTTGGCAATAAAAATAGTATGCGTTATATTTCCTATGCTACCTTAGCTCCAAGTGATTTCTATGAAACCTTGCAACGAATTAAATGTATCCTGATGTATCCATAGGAGTTGTCGGTGCTACGGCGATGAATGTGTCCAGCTCGAGGTCTCACGCGATATTCACGATCACGGTGGAGTCTAGTAAGCTTGGAGAAGATGGTGAGCAGCATGTAAAAATGGGAAAGCTTCACTTGGTAGATTTAGCGGTACGTACACTTCTTGATCTATACCACTTTAATGATTTGTCGTTCGTGGAATATAGTAATAGATTTTTAGGGTTCAGAGAGGCAGAGTAAAACAAAGGCTACCGGAGTTCGGCTAAGGGAGGCGACAAAAATCAATTTATCCCTCTCGACTTTAGGAAACGTTATATCCGCTTTAGTGGACGGACAGAGTTCTCACGTGCCTTACAGAAACTCTAAATTAACACGACTGCTGCAAGATTCATTGGGTGGCAATTCAAAGACATTGATGGTTTGTAGAAGCTAGTAGTCACTACAAAGTTGGGCGCAGAGCAATATTACATCTAATCTTGGGCTTGCTATTGCAGTGCGCGAATATAAGTCCGGCGGATATCAATTATGACGAATCTATAAGCACACTCCGTTATGCCAATCGCGCTAAGAATATCAAAAACAGAGCGCGAATTAACGAAGATCCAAAAGATGCGTTGTTACGGCAGTTTCAAGTGGAAATCGAACAGTTACGTAAGCAGCTGGAAGAAAACGGGACCGAAATATCGGAATCTGAGGATGATTCTGAGGAGTCGGAGGAAACGGGAGAAACGAAGCGGGAAAGAAAGGCGAGACATAGGCGAAGCCAAATGTTAACGATGGAGGAGCTGGAGGATCGAGATGCAGACTCGACGGAAAAAGTCGATAAAGCCGAAAGGGATGATAAGAGTCCCGATGACAAAGATGTTATGGAGTTAAAGAAAACTCAGTAAGCTTAAAAGCTGCGGTATATGCATGATGTTCTAATTTTCCACAATTGTTCTTCGAATTAGCAAAGTTTCTAAATCCAAATGTTTTGTTACGTAGAAGCGAAAAGGAAGCGTTGCGAGAAAAAATGCAAAATTTGCAGAATAAGATATTGGTCGGCGGGGAGAATTTGTTGGAAAAAGCGGAGGCGCAAGAACAATTGTTAGCTGCGGCAGCTATTGAATTGGATCAACGTAAAAGCAGGGAAGAGCAACTGAAGAAAGCTATAGAAGCAAAAGAGGCAGAACGTATAGATATAGAAGAGAAGTATTCCTCGTTGCAGGAAGAAGCAGCGGGAAAGACTAAGAAGTTAGCCAGAGTATACACTATGTTAATGTCCGTAAAGGCGGAATTGTCGGATTTACAGCAGGAACATCAAAGGGAAATGGAAGGTCTTCTGGAAGGTGTGCGGGGTATAGGGAGAGAATTGCAACTGCAAGAATTGATTGTAAATAATTACATACCGGCTCAGTATCAGGTACCCGCTAATTTATCATATTTTTTTTAAAAACATTTTAGAATACCAATTAGAATGCAATATCAATATTTCATTACAGACGATGATCGAAAGGTACGTTCACTGGAACGAAGACATCGGGGAGTGGCAATTGAAATGTGTGGCATATACAGGGAATAATATGCGTAAAGCACAAACTACTCCATTGGTAGGAAATAATAAAGATGTATGTAGCTCGAAGGTCGATTTCAGTACAGACTCTAATTTAATTATCGTTATACCATAGGCCAAAATCTTCATTACAACATATTCCTTGCTTTATTTTTACAGCAAGTCCAACCAGATATGTCGAATATATATCTTTCTTATAATACTGGGATCGAAAATACGTTTGCGCAACCAAAGAAAATAAGAGGTAGGTCCGGAGTACCTAGGCCAACTACGGCGCATCGGCGTACTCCGCATTAAAGAGATATCTCCATGTTGCAAGAATATGGATAATTAATTGTCACAAAAAGTTTTTATAGAATTTTTTTGTATGTCGTCAAGTATCGCATTCATTTTTCTTCTTCGTATAATTTTTGGATGGGGCCTCGTGCATTTTGGAATTAATTTTCATTTTCTCTTATATTAGGCACCTATAATTCTACCTTAACGATTAATATAGTGGGCCCTCGAAAAGATTTCTCGGTGGAGGAATCTTTCTAATACTTCTCTTTCAAAAAATAATGGTATGGATCTTATATTAATGGCCCAACAAACCGATAGCGTAGTATTAGATATCTTCGATTGAAAATAACAAGAGGACAGGCTCGTGCGTTAATGTCATCGTTAAAACGTGCTACGGTCGCACTCTTTACTCATTACTATTTAGTACTATGTGCTTTTTAAAATACGTATATTTATTCGGTACTGTGATAAAGAAACACTTGTATTATTTTGAATAATTTTTTCATCGTACTTAAGACGATGGTGATATTAAGTATTTATTATTGTCAGTGGGGGCGTGTTTTGTTTTTGTACATATGATTTGGAAAATAAAATCCAAAATTGTGAACCTGTATATCATCCCTGCCTATCCTACTTTACAGTGTTCAAGGACAAGGAGAAAAGATATTCGGGAAAGCGCTGCCATCGCCACCGGTCTAGTGACCAATCTTGTAAATTACCATAGGCTGATCATTTTCAATTATCAGCGATAAATGCGATTGTCGTGTACAGAATAAATTAAACGACAGCACGTGGCCAAAAGATCCCTTACTTGTTTTGCGGTAAAAAGCACTCTACTAACGAAAATTTCAAACCGCTCGATGAAACTGCCATCGCACGTGGCTCTCGATGCAACCCACGATGTTCCTCAGAGTGTTGTCGTTCAATAACAAAGTACGTAGTTATTATAGACCGTATCCATGATACATTTTATTAATCTGAGTTTCTCTGGTCAAACTTCCAAATTGCCCGATTAATATGGACGATCAAATTCATTCGGAATTGATCATGAAAGAGGAAGTCGAGGAGGAGGAGCAAGGGTATGGTAGTGACCCCGATAAGAAATGTAATACCGTTACCAGCGACGGCGTAGAATCTGCGATTGGAATAAGACCAAGACCCCTAATCTGCAAGCCTGAAAATGTGAATATCGGATGCAAATCGGAACCCATCGAAACAAAATGGCATTGGGCGCCAGGAGCGTGGCAAGATGCAACCAGAACCAGCGCCTTCCAGCCCTACAAGCCGCCGACTTTGCTCACAAATTTGCAAAGGGGCAACACTCAAACGGAGATACCTCAGCTTTATGCACGAAGCGATATTACGTTTCATACGTTAGCGGGTCAAGGAGAAATAAATCCCGAAAATATTCACCCTGGTAGAGTCTTATTGTACGGAAATTCTAGCTATCCAAAATTTATTTATGCAGAACATTTTTCACAGGGTCTGTCGATGTAACCGATGAAAAGGGTTTGACCGGTTTAATGTGGGCGGCAGGCTATGGACAACTGGCTAGTGCAAGACAATTGCTGAAAGCCGGTGCCAATAAGAACTATCGTGGTCTTAATGGGGAGACACCCTTACATCTTGCAGCTGCTTACGGCCATCATGATCTTGTTAAATTGTTGCTAAATCATGGGGCTGATTCCAATGCGTGCGATGAAGTGCGTAATGATATGAAGTCTTGCCCATGATCGTACGTTTCTAAATAAACGAATTTCTCTTTACACCGTACAGGAGGGAAATACACCCTTGATATATGGAGCGCACGGAGATCATCCGCATGTCTGTTATGAACTGTTATCCAGAGGGGCAGATGTTACAAAACATAATATACATAACATAAGCGCCTATCGCGCAGCAATATCGAACAATGCTCTAACGGGTACGCACCTCTTGTTGAATGTAACGAATGAAATGTAAAGTGTAGAAAATAGCATCGTTCTGCCTATATTAACGTAACGTGTAATTTCTTTTGCAGCAAAGGCAGTAATCGAAAACTACCTTCTGCAGCAAGTTATAAGTATCTCGCCCAATGTATAATATTTGAATGATCCAGTGGCTGCGTATATACAATATACTTTGTACATATTTTCGTTGCATTTCAAATGAACCTTATATTGTATCGCGCTATAATATTCTTTATTTCCTTCAATATATTTGTGTACATTAATAAATGGTCTTTGAAGCATGTTATTAGCGAATGGGATAAAGATCTGTATTTTACATTATCATCGATAATAATTTAACAATTAATTTATCGATGGCTTATATACATTTAATTGATAATAGACGGTGGAACGTAAAATTTTTGTTGATCATTGAAAAAAAAGGTGGATCAACTTTATTTAGTCTTATGAAAATGACATATTTCTCTTTGTTTTATACATATATTTTCTTTAACATGCCAATTTTAATTATTCAACTTATAAACATATGAATTTTGTGCTGCGGCATATAAAAAGTAAATGCGCATGTAGAAAGTGAATATAAATTGCAGATTTTCTTAACCAGACTGTACCAGTATGTGTAATAGATCAAGGAAGGTGTACATACCCTCTGTAATATCCTTCACTATTCACACAAAATTCTTGTGAGCAGAAATTAATATCTAGCTCACAAATAACTCTATCCATACAAAACAGACCATACCTGTTCACACACGTATATAGGTCATGATGTTTCTTGCATAAAAGTTAATTTGGGATATCGTTATTGATCTGGAATTTCTACATTATTGCCAGAAGTTTCCAACACTTTATATGACATAGGAAAATTAACAATTGCCTTGCTGAGTTATCATTTGTTAAGAAAAAAAAAAAAAAAAAATACATAACATACATACAAAGTTTTTCAAATACGGACCATAAGTATAATTTACCATAACACAACGGGTTTAAAGATATGGACAGTCGATTCCAAAATTGTTAGCCACAGTTTTGCTATCACGAGATATGTACGCCTATGTAAGCGACAGGAAATATGTAAAGAATTCCTCAATGATGTAAATTTTATTACCATTGTCCTCATGATGCTTTACAGTACCATGGCGTTTCTTTAAATGAATACTAAGCAGAAGTCTGGTAAAGAGGATGTATAGGACCCAAAAAATAGTCATTGCATAACAATGAAATTATAATTGTCAATGAAGATTAATCACGATGCTTAACATAAAGATCCCAATCGACTGTACCTATCTTGAAATACTTGTGGACAATGGCCATCTATAACTTACGCATCATATCCTTATACCACTTCATAACTATCAGTGAAAAAGACCGTTTCTATGGAATACTTGACAGGACTCTCATCCTCCACGAGCAATACTTCGCTGACCTAAAAATGTAATATTTAAATCCAAAGATTAAACTTGCATCCTCTGTACTTCTGTGAACATTTGTAAATAATGCTAATTACCTTGATTTTCGCATATGAAGTTTTTGATGAAAACGAAACATGAAGGGGGAAAAAATCGGAAGGCGTGGTCGATGGGGCAGAAAATTCCATTGAACCAGACTTGGTTGTTGCGTCAACCAGTGGCAAAGACCAGACGAGAACATTCCGTCGCGCTTCATGAGTGTATTGACCATCGCATTCGCTCACAATAGGATTACAGCTCATAGGAAGGGGTATATCAATTCGAACGTCATTTAATTCAAGATCGATCTGTTCCAATTCATACTCAATGTTTACGTCACAACCACCTTCTCCGTTCTCTGAAGGCCAGCAATTTACTGAGATGCAATAAAAAAGGAAAAGAAACATTTGATAACAAGGTGTACATGGGCGTAACAAATGGGTTCTAGGATACAATATATAAATGCGTCATACTAGAAAGGGGTAATGCTGTCTCATCTTGTGCCTGCAAGCGCCATTTCAGCACTCCAACATCTGTATTTAACGGGAATGGCTTTGTCGGAATTTTGAGTCCTATCTGACCACGTGTCCTAAATAATTCTTTATCCACATTGGGATGAGTCTGTAACTGAATCCCCCTGGAATCCTTGTTGTCAAGCTGTACACGTATTCGACCCCATTTCTCATCCGAGATATGCAGTGTCACTAGGCCGTGTAATTCGAAATGTTGCAAACCTCCATCTCGGCCAATACGTACATTCAGACGTTCATCTTGCCTGAGATGTACTGGTTCTGTATTAATAATCTGCGACGTAAGTGTAGATGGTTTTGAACCCGTCGTTAGCAAAGGCGTTGATACAACATTTTCTCCCTCCTCCTTCAGCTGATCAACAAAAGAATCGACGTCTCGAGACTTTCCTCCTAATTTCATTGCCCCTGACCCAACATTAACGGGTTTTTGCGTAGGTGTATAGGATGGTCTGATGGGTTCTGGTACAAAATTAGCTGTGTCTCCGACAGTGGGCGTGAGTGTAAAATTTCCCCCACTTCCATAGCCACTGCCAAATCCAGAACCTTTAAGGCCGCTCTTTTTATTCGCTTCCATTCTCTGTCTTTGCAACTCCTTTGCCTTTTCACGCATCTTATTTAAAGCCTCCCGTTCTTGAGTCATTCTCACTGCCTGATATACCTTTTCCTCGTGGGAATCCATCTCTACGAAGGTTCTAATTTGTGCCAAGTTAACGCTTTCCCTATAGCCTAATGCAACTATCTCGTCAAAAGCAAATATTAAATTAAACGCATTTTCCGTTATTTCAAGTTCGTCCATCGAATTGCAGTATTCTGGGATCTATATAATTATAGAATAAATAATATATTACGCCCGTGACGGTTCCGTAACCAAACAATGTACATTGGAAATCCACTTACCACCCTTGCAAAAAGCCTTAGAGTTTCTAAATCCTCTAAAATGTTACTAGCTTTTGTTGTGATAAGTAACATATATACTTTTTCCAATGGCTGATAAACATATCTAACAGATTCGGTCTCTACAAACGTATGCTGTTTACCGGAGCTCATCAACTTGGGGAACGCGGCGAGCAGGCCCTCAATTCTGGCCTTGGTCATTTCAACAAATTGCCGAGAAATAATAGCTGAAAATTATGCGACTGTCAGAGACGATTGCAATATCTTGTCGTAGTTCTCTGTATCATTGTCTATACTATGCGAAAATCTAATAGATCCGCTGGTCAAAACATACACGCTTGTGGACACAGTATAAAGTTACGGTATACGTGCATACTTACTTTTCCCGGCTTTGGTGCAAACAGCTGCAGCTATAAGTACCTGTAACGTCATTAATCTTTGAGTTAATTTTCGTATACTTCCTGATACCGATCATGAAAGACATAAGTCCTACTTGACATCTGCAGCTAACTGTAGCCGTCAGCTACTTTTTAGAACGTACGTTCATTGGCAACAATATGATTCGATATATCATCGGTGCTCTTACCATTTTGATGAAAAACTCTAATACGTTTTAGGTAGTATGATTAACCTAATAATAATTTTTACATAAGCCAATCTCTCGGTCTCTCCACATCACATATATAAATACGAGACAAAGAACAGAGGGCGCAATATGCTGACGTGTGGCATGATGCAAGTTAGATGTATCACGATTTATATACCAGCACCTAGATTGGCAGTAGTAGCTTGATTATATTTTATAGACTTGTTTAAGTGTTCGCAGGAGTCAGTTTATTGGTAACCCTGATTTGTCCCGCTGATTTTAAAGGTCTCTTGCGGAGAAATTGAAAAATCTCGGACAAAAAAAGAAGAAACGACACAAGAAGAGCCTGTGGGACAGAAACTGGAGAAAGGGACGAACTAGCCTTTAATATGTTTCTCTGAAGCAAAAACGCAATAATTCCTTGTGTTTGTTCCAATGATTACCGAACAATAAATTCAGAGTTTTTCCAAATACATTCGGCGACACTATTCGGTCAGCGCGGGTTCGTTTCTACGGAGCTTCTCGATTTCTCCACTGCAGACCTTTATTATCAACTCGCAGTCTACTAGTGCCTCCTGCGGATCCACAAAGTTTTCCCTCCAATGTCCATCCTTATTACAGAGTCTATAAATTTGGACGAATTGGCCTCAGCCGCTTGACACCGCCACGGTCGCATTCCAGCTTCTCCTTGCCCCCCTTCAGGGGTCGCGGAACAAATTATTGATTCGGTGTGTAACGCGCCGTTGTCGAGTGCTCCGTAATAATCTTAAAAATTCCGCGCGAAAAGTGTTAATTTTCTGATAAAGTGACGTTCAAAGTCGAAAAACACGACGGGCTTCGTGAGGTTGAAGGCGTCTATGCACTTTCACTGCTGGTTGATGCAAAATGTGAGTAAACATTTGTGTCCTTCGATCGTCATTCGCGAATCTTTATGTTAACGCATCATCCCCCTAATCCTTCGATTCATTACGATTTACGTCCAAAAAACTTCGGTTTTTTCCACAATGATTTTGCGACTGTTCTGATTTCTATGTAAAATTTTAAGTAATATCTATTTAACTCTGTATTACATATAATTCAGAAATATGGTGCCATCCTTGTAGAATTCAAATACACTTGAGAAATATTTTCGCGCCTTGTGTAACATGGATCACGTGACTCCCCTCCGACCAATCGTAGCTGTCCTTTCAAACATTTCAAATCATTCTTCTTGGGTGCTTCTTTAAGTGACGCGTAATTCTCGAGTGCTCCGTAATAATTTTTAGAATTTTGCAGTAAAAAGTGTAAGTTTTTTAAAAAAGTGTTATCCAGAGATGACATACACGTTGGGCTTTGCAAAGCGACAAGTATCGAGGCGATTCTATCCCGGATTTTCGTAAAATGTGAGTAAATGTGTTGGTCCTTCGATGGCCTTTTCTTCTCCGATATTTTACATGCAATGTTTTCCGATATTTTCGATATATTACGCTGTTATAGAACTATTATTATTGTTTTCTATGAACATAATGTACTTCTGTTATGTTTTTTTTAAAATAACAATAGATATAATCCGTAATCCCGATTTATAAGAATGACATATAATTACATATATTTAAAAATTGATTTCTTCATATGATCTTCTCATATGACGCTATATTACAATTAATATGTGAACTATGATTATAAATATTTTTAACACAAAAGCTATGCTCTGTGCATTACCAGTTTTCTTTTATTTTAATAAGAATAATGCGTTATAAAATCAATGTCGCGTCATTCATACAATACATTTCACGTTGCTCAAATTGTTAAAATATGTATGTTTATGTTTTATTGTACCGTAGAATATAAACAAACCGCCCGACAATTGCGAAACAAATTGTCTTTTGCCTAACGCGCGGTACCGCGGGACCAAAATTCCAGGAATCCCCACCCCTAAATTTCCAGCTCGGCAGCTATCGGTATCAGTAACGAAGGACATTAGTCCTTCAGTGCTCGTAGTGTACGAAAGTAATAGTGCTCGCTCTCCAAGTGTCTCCCAATCGTATCGTATCGCCCTTATGCGAAATTTACTTCATTTGAAATCATCATTTAACTATCGTATAATGATTCGTTTTTCCACAAACGCGTAAAACCCTTTCGTGAAGTGCACTTATAAAAATACGTGCTGTTAAATGCCGATTGACATCTCGATCCGAGCCAAGCGCTAATATTTAGTATCTCGTGACGATCGTAAATAATCTTTTAGAATTTAATTTTCGTTAAATATTCACGTCTTGGTGATCCTTGCATCATTTCTTGTGTATATTGACCTTTCGTGCACCTTCATCTAATGTCCTGCGTTTCATATACGCGGTGAGTATTTTTCAAAGTCCCACGCGCGATGACGCAGTTTATCTAACTTCGGCACATGTTCGTCCTTGTTTGAATACGCACTCAAGTTGATAGTACGCGTATATTTTGTGATAGTTTAGTGTATTTTGTAACTCCGCCATGTAATCGTAACGTTAAAGCGTAGTTGGTTTAGCATTACGATTGCATGCCGGTCCCAAGCCCGGATAAAGGAGGAGGGTCGTCACCGGTGCCTTCTGCCCGGTCACGAAAGCTTCGCGTTAGTTTTCTGCACTCTGCATCTCAGTGCTTCTCTTATCTTCAGAGATTTAGTCTCCTAAAATTCATTAATAATACCTTTCCAATTTTTCTACTTAAACCAAGTTTCAACTAAGCTTAAATATATTTGATTAAATTATCGTTGCATTTAAAGGAAAGGTAGAATCATTTCTATCTAAATAACTCTTTGCAGAATACAGGAGGACTATGTATATTTGGAGCATCATTATTTTCCCAAACGCCGTTTAAATATTTTTTAATTTTGTCTCATGCAAATACGTAGATTGTTAACGAATATCTCTAATGATTCTTGAATATCTGGAATCAAAAGCATCAGCTACTTAATACTGATTTCTCTTTGAATAATTGATATTTATGAAGCTTAAGTATTGAAGACTATATGTAAATTAGAATGACATATGCTTGGCACATCTTTAAATCATCGTAAGGGTGGGATATTTTTAAAAAGAGAAACGCGTATTTTTCTGGGTGTTCTTTATTCTCCCCTCCCCTTATTTTCAGGAATTTTTGACAGCCGTGCGTAATGCGGCTTTAGAATCAGTGTTGTTCGCGAAAGGTGAGAGTCTTTTCGCAGTGCATGTGCGGGCGCGGCACTGTGGAAGTCTCGTTTGCAATTTCCAAGTATAAATTAAACTCAGTGCCGATATGTAAAGTCTTGTGCGCGAACGCGATTAAATTTTGCTGTAACAGTGTTAGATTTTTTCTGGAGCGAATCGATAAAAGTGCCTGGACGAGCTGCATTGGAGGAGATTTCCATGGGGCTGTATATACTAAAAGAGGACAGGAAAGGAAATAGAAAAGTGAGTATATTAATGAATTTCACTTCTTTTCCATTCAAATTGCTATCCTTGAGTTCACGTTTTAAATAGAATACGAGTAAAATCAATTCATAATTTATTATCGTCCTTTTTCACTATTGGTATTCTTGTCTTACGTCTGAATTGCTTGTTAACCAAATTGCTTACATCATTAAATGACCAATTTGAGATTTAGAAGAGTGAACATATTTTAATGATATCCTTTACTTTGTTACGGGTGAGATCTTATATCATTCTTTCTGATATCAATGAATGTGATCTTTCTTCTTACAGATTTCCGAAGTGGAATCATTGTGCAGGAATCAACCTACTACTGGGAATCATGCAGCGATTCAACACAGCGCTTCGAAGCAGTGTCCTGATGCAATGCTTGGATGCAGCCCCTCGATGCAACGTCTCGATGCAGTGTCTACTATCTGAGGTATTTGAATAAGTGGTGACAGGGTGAGTCACTATAATTCACGGTTCCTCCATGTGCCCATCATGCTGCAGGACAAATGGTCCGAAACAGCACGGGTTACTGGTTGTAATTTTTGATGGTCATAAAAGCGAGCATAGCGACCTTGAGTACCTCTAATTTCTATTAGAGGTACTCATGGGCAGTAATACTCAACACTGTTATATTTCTTTAGAGCAGGATAGGGTCTTCTTGTCCTCGGTTTCGATTCATGTATATTTTTTAGCGATATTCACGTTTTAAATGCTATATACATAAAAATCACTAAGCTACTTTAGATGCTTGACATCATATTATTACATTGGTACATTTTACATCAAAATAAGTATATTGAAATGTTTCTCTTAACTTTTATACCGTCCGATACCTTCATGTTTATATTCCATTTGCATCACGTTTGAAAAAATGACTTAGTTTATTGGGCAAGAAGGACGCTTCGCGATGGGTAGATCGCAAAATTAAGTATCAGAATATTGTACTCTTACTGACTTTAACGTGTGTATCTTAATGATGCGATCGCCCAATGATTAAGGTACCCCTCCCAATAATCTACTTTTTACCTTTTCAGGGTATTTTTTTTTAAATAAAGTATATTTATCCCCACATCTTCCCTCGCTCTTCCCCCCTTTTGCTATTTTTCTGATTTTCATATTTCAATGAGTCAATTTCTAAATATTATCTATGAGTAAATGGTAGTCTTGCAATTTTCATTACATATAAACAATGAGTCAATTTTAGTTTTGCAATATTGATTACGAAATTTCAATGAGTCAATTTAATTCTTTTAATTTCAGTATTATACTATCGATGAATAAATTTTATTCTTGTAATTTAAGTCAAAAGTAGCTTCACTAGCCCGCTTAGCTTGAGATATTACTAACTTTTTTAGCTTAGGATTTTCAGCAAAATTAAGGGAAGTACATGAATTTTGGCTGGCCGTATCCATTTTATGCCTGAACTCATTCGCGGGCTCAGTAGCTCCTCGAATGGGCAATGGCAGGTGGATACGGTAAAGTTAGTTGTAAGAATCCATTTTTTTGGCGACTGGCAATGCGTGGGCGATTCATGCACGACGTGATTTCCACAAGTGTGTATGAATGTGTAAGTAGTTAGTTTGTGGAATTTACGTCGTTTATTTCTGATTAGTTTACCCTTTCGCGACAATACTACGTGTTTTACAGAGATTCGATGAACGGAACAAATATTGTTCGTACAATTCAACAATAAGTCACGTAACACACGTACCGTACTTTCAAGTATTTGTGCATCTACTCGTACTCTATTTACGCTTCTATTCATTCCATCTATTATCAGACGATGTAAGGTTTAATTATCTTACATTAGTAATATCTTAGTAATATCCACATAATCTATGATGTATTAAATACATCATTAATCGAGTCACGCGTTGTATTACTGTTCCTACCAAGTAAGGTCTATAATTAGAGTCATAGAGTCCATTAAGAGAAAAATAAACGCAATGGTCGTTCCCTTGCCAGTCGATTTCAGCAATTGGTACGTATTTTACAAGTGTATGAATGTTGTTGCACAAACTCGGGTGACGGAGATGTCCCGGGACGTTCTCCCTAGTGTAGGTTCTTGCACCCGGGTTCATGAGTGAGAACCGTGGAGTGTCTGTGTTTGTGAGACTGATTTGCCATTTTAAATATAGGTGATAGGCAGGCAGGTAGCTTACTTCTGTGTGTATGTGACTATTAATTATAAGTAGGCAGGGCCAGGGCGGGCCATCGCTTTCTCAGTAGGTATGCGATCGAGCCTGCTAACTGGGTTAGAATTTAAGGGTCAGTATCTGCGTCAATTGGTACAAGTGGGGATACTTGTACCAATTCCCAGCGGGTGCTGACCATTAGTAAGTAAGCAAGCCCCGTGGTCTTAAACCTGGGTGCTCTGATAATCGTAAGTATGCCATGAGAACACCCTGCTCGAGATTCTTTGTAAATGTGCCGCTGTACGGTCGATCATTCGTAGAATGATCGGTCGTGCACGTGCTAGCCACAGAATTAATTTCGCAGAATTCTATTTACAATCAATTCCTTGTATTTGAGAAATTTGACAGTCTATTCGAGTCAATGCTTTTGCTTTATTATTTAACTTTCATTACTTTTGCTGTTGATACATATCTTAATATCTTGGATATCGAATCTTTATAATTCTAATTACTCAAATTTCAACTATTTCAATAATAGTATCAATGATAGCTTTCTTAACGATCAAGTCATTTTGCTGTTTTTTAAAGTCGAGATTTTGCATTTCAATAATTTGCTATATGAGATAATACTCGAGCATAAGGGGTGATACGTTCCTGGGGCTTCGCCCGAAGAGAGAAGTGGCTGATAGCCGAAGAGGACGCCGATTACTGCTTCGTCGCTATGCTCGCTTTTATATGTATATATGTATAAGATTCCAGTCCTCCTCAGGAGGAGGTACTGAAGACAACCTCAGGAGGTTGTTAGGCTAAGATTCGCAACCTTACCATTGCATTATCTATGCTCGCTTTTATATGTATATATGTATAAGATTCCAGTCCTCCTCAGGAGGAGGTACTGAAGACAACCTCAGGAGGTTGTTAGGCTAAGATTCGCAACCTTACCATTGCATTATCGCGAATTAAGTGTAGCTTTGCAAAAATAATCTATGTACAGTAAATGCATTAGATATTGACATAAATTTACATTAATATACTTTCATTTTTATAATTTGCAAAATGCCATATTAGTGACTTCATATTTGAAAGACAAATTTATTCCAAGTCTTAGCTTTTTTCACAACGTTTCTTTGATATTATTGAAGAAATAACATTGACTGAATACAGATCTCTTGAATATTCATATATTTCGTTCCATCTTATTAAAATATTTATAAAGTATTTGAAGAAATAAATTTATGAACATTTTTATATAAATCTTGAGATCGATTATATCTTGCAATGGAAGGTTTCGGTCAGTAGTATGTAAGACCGGGAATTTATCGCGGTCGGAATATTTCATCAAATTTCGGTCGCGATTCAGAAAAATATCACTTATCCGAATAAAAAATCGTTTAAATACGCGGCTCACATTTTTACTCCGTTTCGCGAAAATCATTCATACTTTGAAAGAAAAAGCGCCCCGGGTGGCTGCTCGGTTTTTCGCTCACATCCGATGATATAGAGTCACCGAAATCGCAAACGTACATAAAAGTAGCTGCTCGTTTGCATGTCAGCGCCCGTTAAAGAGGCTGCTCTGTTATTTACGTATATATATATGTCTTTTTTTTATAACACAATGGGGAATGCGTGCCAAGCATATGATAATTTATTTCCGTGTTTTTAATGTTTTCGACAATTCTCTTTATTTCATTATTGTAAATACAGTTTTCATTCCACATGGTCGCAGGTAACTAAGAATTATTAGAGATATTAATAAGAGTGCAAAAAAAATGTGTGGTACCTTTTCGTGTCGCGATAACGAACGAGTATTACATTTTTTCATTTCGCGAATTTCTTGATGTAAAACAAAGTTCACATAAATCGCGATTGCTATATTTAAAACGAATCTAACTATCGATGTAATTATTTTGAATTTCTAACATCGGACTTTGTTATTTTTGCTCGATATATACGTAAGCCTTGTGTACAGGCTCTGGTTAATTTCATTCATAATATTGAAATCGATTTGAATTTAATTCCAATGTAATGGTAATTTAAAAGATATATCTTTGTTGCCGTTCTGACTTGGTCGTTCTTTTCTTGCGCGTCATTAAAATATTTTATAAATATTTTCATTGAAATTAAAAATCGGAATATAACAGATGCACTGACAACGTTGAGCGCAGAGACGCTTACGTTTATACACTTTTGAGTTGTAAGATACAACATGTCGTATCGTTTTCTTTTTAAATATTAGCGGTTTATTATACGGTTTATTAATAGGAATAAAGTTTGTGTTTCAGAATATGTATGAGCTTTCATCTCCAAAAGTGTTCGCAATTTTTGTCTGGACAGGAGGAGCGCGAAGTATTCCTACTCTCCTTTTTGGAATATTTGGTCATATCTTCAAGGTAAAAATTACTTTTTGGTATTAAATTTATCGATATTTTGTCGAATAAATGAAATTTAATTTAATTTGATCCTTTTTAATAAACAGTTTAAGGCAATGGTTTTTCCTAAAATTATAGGCAATTATTTAATGAAGCACAAAGCTTTATTTTGTTTCAGAAAGGGGACCATCCATGCCACCATCTTTTCTCCTGCCTCCTGAGAATCATAAGCAATGTTCTTATCTTTTTCAGGAAGCACCATATCTGCATTTTCTCACTTATTTTATTTTCTTGTGTGGCTCACCCCTCTCTTACCCCCTTATGCCAATTTTTATACTGTCTAACATAGTGATAACCCGCTTTTCGCTTGACTAGCTTTCAGCTTTGGTACCGAAGAGAGAAGAGAGAAGAAGGAAGAACGAAGAACAATCTTAGTATTAAGTTTTTGCATGATCTATACATAAAGATGTAAATATATGTAGGCGAATGACTGGATCTAGTTTAAGGTGTGCTATTCGATATTTCAAGCGTAAGCAGTGCAATTCTTTTTCTTTCCTCTCGTCGCGATTTTCTCGTTTCATCTCTTTACTCATCACCCTTTCATCCTTTTGTCACTGCTTACGCCTTCGAAAGCTGCATGGGCGACCGAATAGATCGAATGTTTGGAGTATTCTTGTAAGGTAGAATGCGTAGGTTTGGTTTAGATAATTGCATGCTTGGAGTGGTAATTTAGTTAATTGCATGCGTTGCATGGGGGGTGGGGGGGGGGTCTCTAGTCGCAGCAACCTCCACGTGGTGAGACCCGGGCAATCGGTATTTTTCGCGATCAAAGTACGTTTTCAAGATCGCGAAGAATAGCGAGCTAATAGCTGCGAATCTTTGTCGGTATTCCTCACGATTAAAGCATGCTCTCAAGATCGCGAGGAATAGCGAGCTAATAGCTGCGAGACTTTGTAAAATTTACTTGGACTTCGCGCCGAGTGTAACGTAGGAGATATGCGCGCCTTCTCTGGGGAAACATAGGAACCCCCTCAAATGTTTCAAATCCTTTTCCTTCATGTTCAGGGTACATGTTAGTACTTAGAAAGTTAATGAATTTACGAGAAGTAGTAGAAGGCACCACCATCTTTCGATAGCAATGAAACTAAGGTTGCACATCTACAACTTACGTATACCCAAGCGTAACTGAACGTTTCCATTTGATTTGTGTGTATGATACACTTCTAAATATTTAGCAACATCAAAAGCAGCATGAATTTTTATTATGGCCGAGTTACACCTTATTGGCTCCGTCTCTTTTGCCAAAAATTTCAAGCAACGACAACTTTTTTGTAAATGGAGCTTTTATGCAGGTAACGAACATTATTGCTATTGCTGTGTAGATTATATTCTCTTCAATGTTTTATAAACACTAAATCAATACAGGAAATGGATGGAAAATTTTAAGGGGCTTGGAACAGGGTCAAACGCAAGAAAGCTGTGACTTATTTACTAACCAGCCTATCTGGGACCATCCTATAGATTTACATTATACTACTCAAACTCTACAGAAATCACCAAAGCTTCTTCTGCAAATATTCAGCAGAGACGACTATGACCGAATATTGTTTATATCTTATGGAATATGTAATATTCCATTATCACCTGGAACTCATTACATAGAATGTCATACTTGGAAACCAATTGGTAAATAGACGGGTGTACGCGAAAATCGTACACATAGTTGCTGAAACTATTAATGGGAATTATTCCGGCAGGTGATTGGAAAGATAGATTACGCGATGATTATTTAGGGATGACCTTACAATTAAAGTCGCCTAGCGCTTTGATCGATACTTCAGATCGATTTGAATTATTGACAGAAAGTATGGGAACAGTTATAATAGACATATCTATACTTGTCAGAAATTTTGATAAATTTGGGTGTCGGTTATAAACTATTACATTGGACGTTATACAAGTCTTAGCAATACTTAGCATTGCAAGATTTGCACAAACAATGAGTATGTTAAGGATTACGTTACTGGTACTACAACTGTATTTTATATATTATAATACTGGATGTTCCAAGAAAATTGAAGACATACCTACATGCCTAAATGACACCGATTGTAACGAGTTAATGGACCATGATGTGTATCCAAATACTACAACTATAGAAAGTAATGTAAAAGATGTACAAAGAACAACTGAAAATATTTATCTTACCAGTGACGCAACAGATGTGTCAGACGTAACGGATGTTCCAGTGATTTTAACGATTGTAACCACTGTTTCGCCAAGGAACATTACACGTGATAATAAAACGACACAATATGCAGCACAGAAAAGGATATCCAGCATATGCGAATGCGATTTAACGGTATGTTTTATTGCTTTACCACTTTAATATCAGTGTAATACCTTGAAAAGTTTTGCTTTGCAGATATTTTCCTGTGACATTAATTGTTGCTGTGATGCGGATTGTAAGGAATATCAATTAGAGGTATTCTCACAATGTGACGAACACCAAGCAGATTTATATGACAGTCGTTACTGTTACAACAAAAATTTTATAGAGCGTAATAATACACCATTTATTCTTGAAAGGCTAGCGGGCAATCTATTTTGCATTTTATATGATAACTTGCCACCTACCTACAGTTCCAATAATGATTTGGTATGTGCATGACAGAGCATTTGGGAATATTGGTATGGGCTACCTGTGTATGGCATTCAATTTTTCGCCGTGTATTTAAAGCTTTATATATGTGTATTTCAGACGATAAAGACTGAAGTTGACTTTAAAGCAGCAATAGCTGGAAATAAATTTCGATGGGAGTTGGAGCAAACACCAAACGTGATTGAGTTTAACCTATCTACGGCTTACAAAGATGGCGATGTAATGTGGAAGGTGTACAAATATAATATCAAACCAATAGGTAGTGCACATTTTATTTTTCGAGAGATAAGATTGACTTAAGAAGTAATACGTGAATCTCTTTCAGAATTATTACAATCAGGATTTAGCGGAACATGTACATTTAAGAAGGTGTTGAAATATCTACGCACCTGGAAGGACTCGTGTTTGCAAAACGACTTAACTAATGCAAACAGGTTTTTATTTGTTGAAACGTATAACAATTTCACCATCCTTGCATCTCCAATGTTGTTCAATGCAACATACATGATTGAACAGGTATGTCGTCAAAGTACCCTTTATAAGTGGTACGTAATACAAGATTTTTGTATATGATTTATTTGTAGGCTTGTCCAAGGAATGTTTGTCTATCTACAATTAGTCACTATTGTGATAGCACATGGAGTAATTGCACGGATAAATCTGAATTGGGAGCTTGTTTAAATGGCACGTGCCATAATGTTGTAAGGGCCATTAAATATACCATTGTTCACAATGGGTCTATGGGTATCAGTAGTGTTCATATGTACTTTAACTTGGTAAATGTGTCTTATAATTTCTATCAGCACTTTGAAGTAACGTACGAGTGGATTAACGTGAGTAGGGACGATAGTTTTACCCTTAGCGGTAATCCTGGTTATACTTTTGGAAAACCAATCATCATTGGTACCTTAAAAATTAATATGACTTCTGAAATGCAAACTCAGTATATCAGCTTCAATAAAACTGATGCATTCTTGACACTTCCCCGTGCTCAAAAAGGTGGAGAATGTAGTACTGCTAGAAGGCATGTTATTGCCTTTGGAGAAAATATCAAATTAAAGTGTTCCGTGTCTTTAAAAACTGGTAATTTTAGTGCGTCCTCTTGTAAGGAGTTACAAGACAGCATAATGCAATTTATTTTGAGAGATTCCTTAGATAATATTACGCACGCAGATCAATATCCTGCGTATGTTTCTAAATTAGGAAATTTTACAAGGAACAGTACTTCGGAATGGAAGAAGATTTTTTTAGACAGAATTCCTCAGAGTATTATAACAGGGTGGACAACGTACGATCGTCTGCATTGCTCTGGGTTGATAACAACTGCACAATTAGATATCTTGTACTCTGTATTGCCAAAACCAGAAACTCTGACAAACTACAACATTTTAGGAATAGGTATAACATTCTCGGAAGAAAGGGACCTTTCTTGGCCAAAGTGCACATTATTAAACTGCACTGACACTCTGAAGACTTCTGTCGCTTCTTACGTTATGTTCCATGACATCTCAAGACCGTCCAAGTATTACTTTGTAGGTGGACTAAATTTAGATATCAGTGTCCCTTATGATTTTTTCTATCCTTTTTTGAGCGATGCCAATTTAATTGCTCCGGTATCAACAAAGATAGTTATAGTAGCAACTATGATGGTTTACGTTAGCACTATCATTAACACTGTGTGAACTTTTTATTTGTAATTTGGTATCTGGTAAATACGTAAAAACACTTCTACGCACATGTTCTCTTAAATCGCACATCTTGTATGTACGTAATATAGAAAAGAAAAGTTACATATACCACAAGCGCACCCATTCGATAACTATGACGAGTGCAGATTGAGCGTGTTTATTTAGGCTTAGTCGTATCCAAATAAGTTTATAAAAAAATAAAGTACACGATTGTTCCTAGCCAGTCTTTTATCAGATGGGTAATTCATAACCTATACAATATGTACGCATCACAAGAGGATGCAGAAGAGTCAATTTTTGGTTTTTCGAAGAAAACAAACTCGTGGCGTGTAGCTTCAAAACTGAACGTGGCAATACGACCAATGATGTGTAGATATCGCCATACATTTGCGACAATTCGGTGGGAATCGCAAGTAACGCATCGCATCTTCACCAAGCGAAACCGTGAAAGATCATTGACAACGTCAGGACCAATGGCAGAGAGGCACCTGGCGAGAGCACCAATCTCGAACGCTTCGTTCTCGTCTAAATCCAAGTCAATATAAACTCGGTATAAGCTCAGCAGCTTTCGCGATGCACTATGGGACATAGGGTTGTGCTTTGCCCGATACAAAATGGCTGACACTTGTTAGTGGTATATTTTTGTTCGATCCAATGTGCGTTTTACTAAAAAATCAGTGCCTTGGTATCAGCGTACGATATACACGGGATTTGTATAACCACCACACAGGCTGTTTTTCTGCTTCTCCCAATACATTACTTATCATGTATCATCGCGAAATGCCACAATGTGCTGTGAAAGTACGAGTAGCAAAATAATTACCCGTCACCAGCCATGTTCATGTGTGTCCTTTTGTTATGACAATTGTGATATAATTCTTGTGAAATATAGTGCCAAGGTGAAGTGATATCCTGCTTTACTGCGTTTCTCCGTCCTCGGTGGAGCTTCGGCCGAGATTTACATACTTGCGTGATAAATGAGAGGTAGACGTATATACCAATTTACTTTATTACATTCGTACGACAGTTATTCTCGAACGAAGGCGTAAAAATCTTTGTCCAATAATTGTACCGGTTCGAAACCCTGCAGGGATAGAACAGAATGATTCCTCATACTTCCAATATTATTTGCATCGTCATTTTACTCTTCAATAACACGCACGATATAATTGACCTATTAACCTATAGATCGATTAGCATAAAACCGTGGTTCATACTTATACTTTCCTTCGACATATTCGATTTAATACCGATGTTTCTGTTATTTTATTATATCATAATTTTATAATACTCCCATTATATATTGAGAGAAACGAGCAGAATATCAATTTTATTATTCAGGTTTGCGACGCTCTTAAACTGGTTATTCTTATATCCCTATGGTGTTATGATGCTTAGAGTCAGAATTACGGGTGGAAGTATATTGAGTCAGGGACAATGTCGGGAAATTAAATTGCTCGGGTAAACCTATACGCCTTTTTATTTTAAAGCATTGGGTAGTACCATTTGTCGCTATAATCATACTCAGCCGAATTGGATATTTTATTTGTAAATGGAAATTAGTGACATTCATGCCTGTCAAGTATGGTTAGAGATTTCATAGGCATATGCTGTTTCCAGTTGAATATTATAGGAGGGTATTTGAGGCTTGTAATTATCGTAGGAGGAAAGAATCGATCTAAAGCGACACATCCGTTAAATCGTGTTCTCACGTAGTTTCCTTGCACGTAGACACAGAGGACGTTCGGTTACATCATCTCTTTTATTCGTCGCGCTCGAAGTATTATATATACCGTAGACGCGGTCAGAGTATTTTCTATCTCTTTGGTAATCGATCGGTTTTAAAGAGGTATGCCGCAGAAAGATGTACACGAGCAACATATCGTGTTTTAACAAAATCACAAACGTCAAGCAATCCCCACGTCTCTAAACAAACTAAATCGTGCCGTCCAACTCGTGGCACCGATGCTACTATCCCCGCCGATACTCACTGCACCCCTCCTTTTCTCGCGACGCTGTCGTTACCATGGTTACCTCGTCCTCCCACCACAATCTTCCTCGCGGTGCACCGAGGAGCTCGTGCGGATGCAACTTGATCGGAGAGGAATCGTCCCGTTTCGCCAAGAAAAATATGTACAAAAGTGGAATCCAGTATCCGATAGGTTGTTACCCTACCTGTTTCAAGCTAGCCAAGCCAAATGTGGCGCCTCCAAATATTTCAAATATGTCCGCCGTGTATGGCACGTATAGCGATATGCGTTTGCAAAAGATAAAAGGCTCGCTATGCGAGCGAACCGTGCTGATATTCGGTAAGACTTCGAAAGGTACAAGGAACTTTGTTTTCTCGAAGGCGGAAGGCGGTTTGGAGGGTGGATGCGATTAGGCAGTTAGGGGGATAAATTCGTTGAGACGTTACGTTTGTATCCAGCAGCGGCGGCATAGGCGAAGTGCGGGTGCGGGTGCGGCGTCGGTGGGTTGCGCTGTCCTGCGGTTCGTAGGGGGTGCGGTGAGACTGGACGAAGATCGAAGAAGGGATGAATGGGACGGCAGCGTTGCGGCGCAGCGTCGGGAGTGGCGGTAGCGGCGGAAGCGGAGGGAGCGGCGGGAGCGGCGGGGGCGCCGCTGGTGGTGCAGCCGTTGAACCAGTACCCGTAGCCACCCTCGTTGTATACAAGGACGATGCCGGATTCGGGATGAAAGTGTCGGGCGACAACCCCGTCTATGTCCAATCGGTGAAAGAAGGTACGCGCGCAAGGAGAACCTTCGGGAAAGGGGGATAAACCTGGGCCGCGTCCCGTATCCGCCCTTATCTCTCGCCTGGAATCTTAGACTCTGCTAGCATTTGCCGATACAATTCTCAAAATCGGGCACGCTCCGGACTGTATGGGCCAGTCGTGATCCTCGCAGTTCCGAGCAAGCGCGTTTACAATTTCTATTTGGTGTAGGCGAGGAAAAAGTATTGATCGTGTGCAGAAACGCGCGATTACTATCGGATAGCGTTCCTTTGATCGGAAATCCGCGATGCGTTGTCTAATGTACTTCCTCGGAACTCGGTGAAAGAAAGGTGAATGTATCGTAGGTGGAGCAGCGGCCAGAGCTGGTCTGCACGCGGGCGACAAAATAATCAAGGTAAGCTTATTTTGGATTTCCATCGCTATTGCGCTTTACCCGAGGGAGGAAAAGGCGCTTTGGACTTCTCGGTAATGATGGACGACCAAAATCAGATTTCGCAATCTTTAAATATACCTTAGTTTCGGAATTAGTGTGTGAGACATTGATTTATTTTAGGTCAACGGAGTGAATGTAATGCAGTCAACGCACACGGACGTGGTACAGCTAATAAAGTGTAAGACTCTTCTTTCTCCCATTCTTATAAAATTCGCGAAAAACATCGCGACGTGGGCTGCTGGGAAACATAGCGGCACATGGTAGTTTATCGCCGGCGGTGTTGTGCTCGGCGGACCGATATACTCTTAAGTTTTACAGAAACGTGATGTAAGTTCGTGAATTTATAGCCGTGACCGTACGCGATATTTTCCTCTTTCTTAGGCGGGGCGCGTAACGCGTATAATCGGAGCCCGTCCTACTCTTACCTAATGTCCCTGCTAATGTCTTTTGCAATGCATTCTTCGCGACGAAAAAGAAGAAAAGAAAAAGTTCTTACTTTGAGAAATACTCAAAAGTTCTAAAAAAAAATTGCACGGCCGATTCGTAATGTAATATAAAAGACTTACGCGGATTTCGCTCGAGGCTATTCTATAATGTTGCTTTGGCTCGGCAATATATATGTATATATACCGAAGGCTATTCGTATGCGCGTGTAAACATGGAATCTCGTCATTCATATTAATACACACCTGGTCCTCGTTTCTCGGTACGAATATCCTACTATTCACGTGCAGTCATCTCTACCTCTCTCGGGCATCGCACGGTTCGCGTATCGCACGGTGTCGCGGACAGATGAGTTGCATTTGCCTACGTGAGTTACCGAGCATAAGGATTTATCATGTACAAATCGACCTTCGATTTCATCGTATCACGATTTTTATTTTCACGCACAAAGTAACCACGTCTATCGTCGAATCAACTCGCCGTACCCTCGGGCTTGCAATACTTTGGAAAGTCGATCGCAATTACGGTAATTACTCATCGGAGCTACGTCGGACGCTAAGAATACCTTTCGGTAACACCCATCTTCCTTTATCCGGGGAAGCACTGACGCGTTTCTCGAAGAAAACCTCGGTAACAGGATTTTAACGCGCACCGGTTTATACGCGGAAATCCGTATAAAGTCCGACCGTACTATACTTCTGTAAAGGCAGTTATGCGGTTTCCTTATTTAATCTCGCGCACCCCGCAAGTCTCGCGTATCGAATACGCGAGCGATCGAACCGCGGGTACGCGCGCGATAATAAAGTTCTCCGAAGATATTTGCGCTCTCATCGAGATACCCTCTCGTTCACCTTTGAGAAAGTCGCGGAGCGCGTTGGAGACGGAGGGGTAGATTCACCGAAATATCGGGTGACTAATCCTTGGCTTTGAACTGGCACGGCAGCCTCGACGCAAGTGGTATTGACGGTACAGCAGAAGCCGGTTAGTGCCAGTAGTACGGTAACGGCAACAACGGGGCTGCAAGTGGGCCTACCGGCCGGTCAGCACCAGCGACCGGTCAGCCTCTCGGCAAGCACGACGATGGTCTCACCCTCGCAGCCGGCCACCTCGCTGCACAGGGCCTCGACCGCGCCCGCGGGCACCGCGGCATGCAGCGCTCGCATCACCGGCCCACAGCCGGTCGACGTAAGTCGCCGACCATCCCCGTCCATGCCCCCCATCTCTTTCGCCTATTCTACATCTATGTCCTTGCCTCTCTTGCAGCACGAGAAAAAGAGGCAGCTCGAGACTCAGCGGGTCCACACGTTCCAACTAATGTTGGAAAAAGAACAGGGATACGTTGAAAAATTGCGCAGCGAACTGGCCAAAGCCGGTACTGGGAGCGGTAACGTTAATATCGTGACGCTGCAAGCGGAATTGTCGGGTGCCGAAAGACGGGTCCGCACTTTGCAGGAACAATTGGCCGCGATCACTACCAACGAACAGGTTTGTATTTCCTTTGCTCTTTATCGCCGTTCCCCGCTGAGCGCGGTACCATTTTATTTATCTTTACCACATCAATGCTTATTATACGTAATCCTACATTTGTCCCCCCTATCTTCTCCTTATGTACATCGCCAGATCGTGACGACGAAAACTATCTTACCACCACGCTTGCTTTTACGTACGATCGCAAAGAAGTTCAGGACATTGCCGTTACTTGCGAGACATCTTGCGCTAGCCGAATTTCTTTGCCATTTCTTGCGGAACGTATCGAAAAACAGAGTTGCCATTTTTTCCCCCTTTTTTTTTCGTTACGATCTACGACGCTGTGATCACGATTGTTCTTACGACGTGAATATGGGTGTTATCGAGCTTTCGCTAACTTTACCTAACAGGCTTTTGTTGTCTTACAGCTTTACTCGTTGGTAACAAACACCTCGTGTTCTCCAGACTACTGTCCACCCTTGGGTAATAGTGGTGGTGATATACCTCCACCTTTACCGTCTCGTAAATCCTTATCCATGCAAAGCCTGTCTCCACCGCCGTTACCTCCCAGACCTTCACCCACCGCAAATACGCACAACGTAGCCCAGTTGGAGCTGGAGCGACATCTGCTGACTCATTTAACGCCTTCCACCACCAGTCACGGCATACCTAACTCTGTAAGTAGACTAATTGCCCCGTCATATAAATAATTTAAATCGGTGCATGAGAGAAAAGAAATCATTTCTATTTTTATCCATTTACAATCCATAACAGTTTACACCCACAATGCCTATGCGTATGTTAATACGTCTTATTCGTGTTTTGGTACTTAATACCGGACTTTGCACAAATGCCATTTTATTTCAGTTCGTTAAGGGTGCTTTACGCAGAATAGGAGAGTTCTGTAAATTCACGCTAGTTGTGCGATATATCATACACATGTGTCATTTTACGTGCATGCTTGGTAATATGCGTGATTTACGAACATCAGGATTGGCGAACGCAATGTTTGTCGGCAAGGGTGCCGTATCGAATGATCGTGCGATTATCTCCTTCGTAGTTTTCACAGGGAGCAAACTTGAGTTCCTCGAATTCGCTCAATAAGCATCAGAGGACGAAGTCTAGCCCGGAGCAGCTAGGAACAACGACGATTTCTCCATCGGAGGCTAGTAGACGTTTAATAGCCTCGGAATCGATGAGCGACCTCTCACCGCCGAGATACACGCGACACAATGAAATTGACGTAGACGAATTACCGCATATTACTCCCCCGGGAACTCCACCTCCGCCGTATCCAGTGGCTACTCCGGGCAACGATACCTCTAGTTCTACTTTAAACGATGTAGGTTCACTCCAGATATCTTTGATCCTTTGCCGGTTTATTCTACACATCGCTATCCAAGCCCGATCTTTAAAGTATAATCGCTAGTTACTCGATTCTCTCTGCGTCACGACAGACACTTTTAAGCGAAAACATTCCTGGCCTTCCAACGTTACAACAGCCTATCATGTCGATGGAAGACGACGACATGAGCGACCAAGAAGTTGTAAGTAATGCGGGGCATGTCTATCCCTTTCTTTCGAGAGTTAATCCGATTATCCAATTATATCGAAGCACGTTTCAGGGTCAGTTGGAAGATCACGGTCCGTTCAAGTCATTGTCAAGGTTGTGGGAGCATCACGCGCATCTTGCTGTATTTATTAATTATGTTTTATCGAACAGCGATCCTTCTAGCCTGGTACCTATTCTACTTGTTCTTATCGTATACATTTTATACTTTACGATCGTGTCGGTAAAGTTTCCGCTGTGTCTTTCAGCTGTTCTATCTAGTGACAGATTTATATAAGGAGGGAAATGCCAAGGAAATGCGAAAGTGGGCATACGAAATTCACTCTAGTTTTCTTGTACCTGGTGCAGTAAGTACTTTTGTAACCCCGATGATCCTTGAGGTTGTATTTTATTTTAAATACTCTTTTCTCCGACACTTAGCCTCTCCGTCTGCATAATGTAGACGAGAATGTCGCGCATGAAATAGACGATGTTCTTTTAAAGGAGTCCGATAAGGAGGAGATTTTGCGGAAAGTACGTATTTTGCCGAGCCGCCCCCGCTAAGTTCGTTGTATCGTTTGATAAAATATTCTATTTATTTATAATCAGATTTTTTGGAAAGCACGGACCCGCGCAAAGGAGGAGTTAAACGAGCAGCTCGCGGACTTTCAACAGAAAAGAACCGCCGGATTGGGTACCTTATTCGGCCCGAGCGATGCCCAATTGGACGAAAGCATATCCGACAAGGCACGAGAAACGAAAATCATAGAGACGTACCTTTTACCTAAGATGGAGCCATATCTGTAAGAGTTCTGTCAATGCGTATGCAGATATGCCAAATGGCGTGCGAAACGTTGGGCCTTTATCCTAGTCCCCCGGAATGTTTCAGAGAAGATATCGAAAAGGAACACGTAGACTTACGACAATTTACCACGGCGGCTGGTCTGGCAACCATACTTACGAAAATTTTTCAAGTACGGCCCGTATCCCTCGATCGGGTTCCCACTTTTGTGGCGAAAGATAAGTCGAACATCAAAGCGCGCCTGCTTACGGGCAAAACGAGAAAGATGACAATAAGGGGTCACCATTTCGTGGCTTATCAATATTTTACAATTACTTATTGTAATCATTGTCAATTGATAATCGGCGGTATAGGCCCTCAAGGATATTTATGTAGCGGTGCGTAGAATCATTCACGGGTCTTCAAACGTGCGCTGTCTCGTTTCACGTATTGCACACGGCATGTCGTTTATTTACAGACTGCTCTCTAAGCGTACATCGTCAGTGTGTTCGCGTAGTAGAGGAAAATTGTCCCGGACCGCTGATTAGGAAAGAAAGGGCAAATGACCGCATAAGCAAGCTAATGGAACGTATCAGACCGGAAAGGAAGCCGCCCTCGTCGCACCATTATCATCACCTGCAAAATCACATGCTTCATCGTAAGTATCGGCGTATCGGACAATCTGCGGGATGCCATTTAACGTGCATAACGAATTAAACGAAATGCAATTAAAATTCCAGTTGATAAAGGCAAGAGGGGCGACGAGGACATCGGCGGGCTGACAGACGGAGAAAATGGTAAGTCTGTGGTACTTACAGTATGCGCAGTTTACTAATAAAATGTTTATATATTTTTAATCCTACGTATTACGGCATTTCCTTGATCGCTGGCGTCTAGCGTACATTTGTCCGACTATGGTCGGAGGAGGATAAGCTTAAATTAAATCTATATCATCCTCTTCCGGTCGCCAGTACTCGGATACTTGGCGGAGAGCTTGGGTAATACTTGCTTTACTGCCATCTGGAACTCGCAGTATCTATCTCGAGCGCTGGAGTAAGCGTTTCCCGAATTATAAATGTATATCTACGTCGGCATACGCTCAAAGTTAGTTATCGATGGGTTTACACGTATAAGCGACCCTACGTAGAATCAACGTATAGGGGCATATCGTAGCATATATTAATTTTGCTTTCGGACGGTACGTATCAATGTGCTTCCTCCCCTACGCAGCTATCTACCGCTTAATTATCCCCCTCGGGATCTTCGTGCACAGCACTCTGCTGGCAAGTGATACAAAAGAATATCGCTCATCGATCGTATTTTTAATCCCTGCTC
This sequence comes from Ampulex compressa, assembly GCA_038496175.1. Classification (NCBI taxonomy): domain Eukaryota; kingdom Metazoa; phylum Arthropoda; class Insecta; order Hymenoptera; family Ampulicidae; genus Ampulex; species Ampulex compressa. Next base: position 30,365 of record JBCFXI010000012.1, read on the forward strand.
CATATCGATAGATCGGAGGAGAAGCGTCGATAATCGCTCTGCGTTGAACAGATGTCAAAGCTATTCGAAGGTGGTCCGTTCGAATCTCGCGTATCATTGGGCTTTGGTTTACTCCAACCCGGACACGAGGGACATTGTGCAACCGGATATGTCAGACCGCGACAGATAAACCGGCGCATACGTTCGCGAAATTAAAACGAATGGCACGAAAGAAGAGAACGTAGAGGCGTAGCAATAACGAGCGTTTGAGATACGCATAGTATTTTTACATTACGCTCGTCTCGGTGGATCGTAACGTTCTTTACGTCGAAAGCGCGTCTGGCTTATCCTCGCGAGTCTAATAATTTACACGCGATAGCAAATGTTTTTCGAACTCGTATAAAAGTTTTTTTTATCGTCGAAAATTTTCTAGACGAGTCGCGAAGCAAATTGGTTAACGGTTCGGCGTATGGCTTATCATTTTTACTTACACAAGCGTGCAGATGTAACGAGCGTGGGTGGTCTTATCGGCCCGTTTAGTCAGGCTCTTCGTCGCTAATCGAGTTTTGCGAATGTCTTTTGTCAGTTCTGTATCCGTTGCCAAGAATCGCCGACAGGATGGGGAAACGGGGAGAGTGGAAGAACGAGTGAAAGAAAGTAGTTGTGGAATAAAGCCGGATGTACGAATACGCTATCGCGATTCCGATATAAAGTTCGGTTTTTTAAAATGCATTTATAACAGGATTTATCGTCTTTTCCTCGTTTGCATCAATGCCGGTACCGTTCCTATGGCACGTGGAGTATTCAAATATCAGGCGCGGAGGTGAGGAGAGGTGAGGAGAGGCAAGTAGAACCGCATTAAAAAAGTAAACGGTGAAACGAGAACTGTGCGAATTGATTCGATCGTGTTGTCGCTATTAAGGCGTGCTCGTTCGGTTGTCGCAAGTAGTCGAGCTTGGTGGGCCTGTGGGGCACAATGTGAACGGTGCATCTCCTCGCTCGTACCTTTTGCGAATTGGCCCGAGGATTTCGAGAGCTGGATCGGCCGTCATTGGAGCGTCGAGGATATACCGATAGAATTCGAATTCGAGCTCGATCGGAAGGGTGTTGCGGGAAAGAGTGGATCGTGCAGTGGCTGTAAAACTCTAAGAACCCGCCTACGCCTGACGTAACGCGGAAACGTTTTGCTAGCGATACAGTGTCCGGCCAGAGATGGGCGCTGAAGCAAAAATCGGGCCAAAGGAAAATAAGCCGTCGACGTGAGATGGACCGTTGTGGCTCGGAAGAATAATCCAGGTTTGTCCCATCGTACGCGTTACCCTTGGCCACTGCCGGTAAACCTGAAGATAGCCCTTGGAAATCTCCCAACCGCCACTGCGGTTAAAATTATCCGCGATAAATCATTTTCTTTGGGTGGACAACGATCTGGCCCATTGTTTAATGAAACGTAACTCTCCCGATTGCATCAGGTCGGGAGACGTCGGGCCGTTGATCGAATATGCGTGAACTTGGCGCGCGTACTCGAAAGTTGATTAGCGTTAAAATCGATGATAGAGTAGGCGGCTTGGAGTAAGTTTGGAGGGAAAAGGGGGGCGCCGATCTTCGAGGAGATCGAGGAATTCCGGATACAGGGGGTAGGTATAGGTAGCCAGGGTGCTGCGTAGAGGGGAGGCCTAAAACATTTATGTATTTTTAGACGCGCCGATGTAGGCGCGTGTCGCTCCGGCCGGAAACCGCTTTGCGGAGCGTGGTTTCTCGTTTTCTTCTCGGGCCGCAGTCCCACGAGTCTATCTTTTATTTTCCTTCTCCTCCACGACATACCCAGACGTTGTAGCGGCTCGCATTGATCCTTCCCACGGAGGGCGGCCACGCTATATTCGACGTTCGGGGACGATAATCGGTTTTACGATTCGACATTCCTCGCGTCGTTTCCGACAGGCCGTCATGTAAGATTGGATCTTTGGAGAACGGCCAAATAATGTGCGGGAAAACTGGCCGCCGGTATGGATATATCATGAAATGACATCAGTTCGATCATCCTGATTGGCGGTACGCTTATTTTGCCTAAAATTAAATTACCTTCGCCGGTATTTCTGCGAAGCCGACGAATGCTCGAAGTAATGAGAAGGGATAACCGCGCGGAAGCGAGAAAGGTATACTATCGTTTTGCCGGGAAAGGAAGGTAAATACGATTAAAAGACAAAGACGAGTTCCTACGATGCGCGGCACCTACAACACCGTATGCCCACGTGCGATGCACAAAACCGGTCCTTTTGGATGTCGTTAAAGACGCTTATCGCACCGTCCGCTACGACCGTGCTGGATGTGCAGTGTCATTGATTTTCTGATTTCCTCTTTTTCGCGTTCGTAGGAGAACACCGTGGGGGCGGCGTAGCCGGAAACGTACGTGGTGGCGGCGAAAAAGGACGTATTTCCGCTTACAGCGGAGCTATCGAGCACGGTGATAGTATGGACAATCCTTCTTCCCGGGAAGATATTTCTGAAATGTACGTTCCAAAGTACTTCTCGCAAATAAATCGAAGAAAATAACCGAGCCGACGAGTCTGCTTATTGCCGAACGACTCGATACGCTAAAAGCTTTACGATTGCTTATATTCTTCGATTTATTCCAGACTAATGTTTGCACGACTATTATATGCGCATATATTTAAGGGCACCGAGGACTTTCTTTAACGGCCTAGACATCGTTTGTGCGCGTTAATGGGAGATACCCCAAAGGATTCCTCGATTGCCAAAAGCGATTTTTCTTGTTCGACGTAAAAACGAAAAGCGTTTTCTATAAAATTATCATCGCGTTTCCTCTTTTTTTTTCTTCCTTTTTTCCCCTTTTTCTCTTTTTGCATCGCAGGCGCTTATTTGTGTTATAGACATTAATTTACGCTTTATTGGTCACGATCACTTAGGGTGCAGCAAAATATTTCCAGTAAGCCAAAGACGTCAAACATAAACAGGTCTGAAAGTTACAAGGAACGGATACATCACAAGGTGAGACTCGCTTTAAAACGAAAACGCATATTTTGTACGGATTAAAAAATCGCGCATCGTAACGTTCGATACATAATTACGCTCTTCCAATGATTTCGACAAACGTCTTTTTTTTTTTTTTTAACTACTTTACGTATCTTTAATGAATCCCATGCACATGCAGCTTTCACTATTTTTATCCGCACTGGTCCAAATACTTTGACTTCGCGTTACGAACGGTAAAGCTTGAAGGCTACCTTAATCTCGAGCGAGCTCGAAGTTATCGAAATATGCCGCTCGTATTTGACGTATAATAATTTGTTATAAAGTCAACCGTTCTAATTACAGCGGCAGTTGCGGGAGAAACGGAAGACCAGCGACCCGAATCTCTCCAAGACGAAGTGAGTTATACCTTCGTTGCTTTCGATGTGTAGCGCACAATAGAGATGTTCCCTTCGCGTGTAGATATTCGATATTTATACGAGTAAGCGGAAGCATGCCAGCGGAGGAAAATATTTATGCGTGGAGCGTATATCTTGGGATGAAACGCTCGCGCGGAAACGTTTCGGCGCTAAAATTCTAAACCGTTGATTCCAAAAATCCCTTCCTTTAAATCGTACGAATGGAGAAAATATCGGTATCGATGTTTCATCAAACTTAGCGACTCGCCAAGAGTGTTGACTCGCGGAGGCTTGACGTCGGTCTTTTGGTCGACGGGATATCGGGGAAAAAATAGATGCACGCACGATGTCGTATTACCCGCTAATCAAAGCGATGCACGATGATTCAACGTGAGCAGCCCTCCTGCATATGCGGGGGCCTGGGCCTATAGATTTTTGGCAAAAGTTGGTTTATTTACCGACGATATCCCGTTTCGTCCGATTCTCTGTACACCGAAGTACGTACAGAGCGCGCAGACTCGGTCGAATCTTTTTGCTTCGTGTTTCCTGAAGGTGTGTATGCGAGCCAGAAGGCCTTCAGTGTGACGTTAAACGTTCAATTTCGCGGATGGCTATTGCGTCGCTTCGAGTGTACGAAACACCCACGCGCGGCCACCGTTAATTTATTCCAAAGTCGTCGATTTCTATTTCGCGCACGATCGATCCCTCGTTCTCATCGATTCGCGGCTATCACCACGCGAGTGCTACGCGTCTCGTGGCCTTTTCGAGGGTCGGCCCCTTGGCGATAATGAAAAGTGCGAAGAACGCTGGGGCCGAGGATCCGACAAATCTGCGCATGGCGCCACTCGACAGCGCGATCCTGCCGTTCGAAATGACGGCGTGGATCGGGGGAAGTCTTTGAAAGCCCTGCAGCTTTCGTAGGTTTTGGGGCTTTAGGAGGCTAATCGAGGAGGCAAGAGGAGGAAACTCGTCGTGCGGGGACTGCTCTTGGACGAAGGGAGCGACGCCTTTCCAGAGGGTTTGCCGGAGGTGTCGCCGGTTCAAAAGATCCATAAGCGCAAAGGGGAAGGAAATAAAGGGATCGCGTTTACTATCGACCCGGTTGTGTGTACGCGCGCCAATAAAAGGGGCTAAAATGATATCGGGCCAGAGATAGATGTCTTGGCCTTTGCTTTCGAAGCAATCGATAGCTTGGAATCGATACGTTGGCTATAGGCTCAGCCTCCACCTGCAACCCCTGTAAGAGCGTCCAGAGCGAGTGCACGCCCGCCGCAGGCACGCACGCACGCACGCATAACGGTGCGCGCGTTGCGCGCTCGTAAATACCGGGAAATAATTCTATTCGCGCTACGCGGAGGCTATTCGGTCACGAGGGGTGCTTTCGCAATTAAGCACTTGTAAGCGGCGTATATTTGCATGCGCAAGAGGTACCACCCGCGGTCGGACGTCGCTTCTAAATTAAGGGGAAGCGATTAAAGCGACGAAGGAGCGGCTTCGATAAGGCTCGCCTCCATCGACGTTAACTTTGCCTTTGCAGCTCGTACGCATCTACGCGCTCCTCCCCTCTATGTATGTCAATGACATTTTTAAACGGCATACGCGAGATCGCCCCGAATCGGCCATTATTCTTTCCGCTCCTCGAGGAAACGTAAACGCATCTTTTTCTTACGGTCTTACCTTAGAGATTTTCGCTAAAAATATGCTTCTATTAATGTACTTACGCGCGAAATATACGCGCCAGCAGCCGTGCAAAGTGACGCTCGTGCGAGATGCATCGCGGTGCCGATGGTAATGGGAATAAAGAGTGGAAAGGATCGACGTTGTTGAGGGACGGCAAAATTCCCCGAGATAGCTAAAATCGGCGCGATCCTCGGTGCGGATACCGCAGGGCGGCGAGTAGGGCCGCGTAGAGGAGCGTATTTTTAATGGACATGACGCGCGGCGATGATCAATCGGCTCGCGTCGCGAACAGTGCCGAGTGTCCGGGCCGTAGGAGCGCCGTGACGAGCTGACTCCAAATGCACGCCCTCCCGAGGTGCCCGCAAGGCCGGCCCAACGAGCCCGATATTCTGCGTAGCGTCCTCCTCTTTCTCTGATCGGCCGACCGATATGTTGTCGGGGCATTCGAGCATCGAGGAGCGGGTGGCCGAGGCACTCGACGAGAACGCCATCGGCGGTAACGAGCGCCGTACGAGATCCGAGAGGTACACGATCTTGCGGTATCTTCTAGATACTAGGAGAAACGAAAGCGCCGGCTTTCGTAGATTAAACCCCCTCCGTATCTCCCCTTCGGCGCGATCGTTCCTCGTGTAAATATAGACGAGGAGCGTTCGCTCGCCTCTTCGTGGCCGCACGATATCGCGCGCGAGCTCCTTACGCCCAACCCCTATCTCTCTTGGCTTCGTTCTTCTGCCTCTCCACTCCCGATACCCTCGATCCTCGATTCCTATCCCTAATAAGGCGTCCTCCGCGATGACTTATCCTCCGACTTATCGATCCGGAATAAAATCCTGAGATACGGCCAGCTCGCCGACGGTCCGTCCGCGCCGTATGTATTTTTGGAGTAGAAGTCCATTTAGCTAATGATTGACCGTAGGGCTGGTTTCAGTGACTGCGAGCCTTCCGGGACATTCCCTGGGAACTCCGCCGGCAGTTCGTCGAACAGTAGCTTGTCGACCCGAAGTTTGGACAGCCCGAGCACCAGCTTGGAGCAGGTGCATCCGACCGCCTCGGCAGCGAACACCTCTACATCCTGGGACAGCGACGTCGATATCGAGCCCGACCCACCCGATTGGAGCCAGGGCGTCGCCGAGGACGTCTTGGTGCGCCTCAGCAATTCCGAGAAGAAGAGGCAGGAAGTTATCAACGGTTAGACTCGCGGCGAATTACGAGGGTGTCCCTCGAACGGACTCCGGGCGCCCGCCTTGACTCCCCGTTTCTGCCTTTCAGAGCTCTTTCACACGGAGAGGTCTCACGTGCGGGCGTTGAGGGTCTTATCCTATGGCTTCCATAAACCACTGCTGGAATCTCAAGTGCTTCCCTTCGAGCAGATACAATTGCTTTTCTCGAATCTGGACGAGATGGTGATAATACACTCGCGGTTCAATCAGGCGATGAAGAGGAAGAAGAGGGAGAACCCCTGCGTGGGCGACATCGGGGATCTTCTTTTGGAAATGTTCGACGGCGAGGGGGGCGAGGCGTTCGAGCGCGCGGCTTCGACTTATTGCGCGAAACAGCAAGTGGCGCTCGATGCTCTCAGGGATCGGCGACGCAAGGATCCCAAGCTGAACTCCTTTCTCAACGACATCGAGGCGAATCCCCTCTGCCGACGATTGCAGCTCAAGGATCACATACTCACGGGCATGCTCAGACTGACGAAGTATCCTTTGCTCTTCGAAAATCTGGTCAAGTACACGCCGGACAGTAACGAGAGGGAGAGGGCTGCCGTGCTGCGTAGCCTGGATCGCAGTAAGGAGATACTGAGTCGCGTTAACCAGGCCGTCAGGGAGGCCGAGGATTATCAGAGACTCGCCGAGATTCAGCGCACCATCGACAGATCCGCCTTCGACAAGTTCGATCATCCGACCGTGCAGGAATTCAAAAACCTCGACATCACGAAGCGCAAGCTGATCTACGAGGGTCCGCTGCAGTGGCGTAGGACCGAGCAGAATCGAGCGAAGCCGGTCGACTTGCACGTCGTGCTTTTGGACGACACGATATTTTTGTTACACCGACAAGACGAGAAGTACCTGCTAAAGTTCATCAATACCAATCAAGCCAACTCCGTGCTCAGTCCTATCGTCAAGGTATCCACGGTTCTCGTGCGGCACAACGCCGTGGACAAAAATTCTCTCTATCTGGTCAATACCTCGCAAAACGGGGCGCAGATCTACGATCTGGTGGCAGCCTCGCCGGCCGAGCGGAAGTTGTGGTGCAAGCACATCTCCGAGGCGGCCGAGGCGTACAAGGCTCGTGACAAGCAGGGCAGAAGACCCACGCCTCCCACTACCCTGCAGGAAGAGCCTGGCCCTACGCTAGACGATACGCCCGTCATGGATGCCGACAATACGCTGGAAAAGACGGACCAGGAGCAGGAGCGGTACCAGGAGCAAGAGCAGGAGCAGGAGCAGGAGCAGGAGCAGGAGCGGGAGCAGGGGCGGGAGCAGGAGCAGGAGCGGGAGCAGGAGCAGGAAACCGAGACGAAGGAATATACTCGGAGTCCTTCATCGGCGGAGCGCGAGGAGGAGGTGGCCGCGACAGCAGGGCCGCAGCCCGCGATGGTCGAGCAAGCGCAACGGCCTCTGTCGCAGCAGGAGCAATCCGAAGTACCTACAGCAGGTAGAACTTACTCCGGTGAATGGGTGTACTCCTCTGTCGGTCGTGGTTCATCCACCATCCTTATCCGTAGGCTTGGGAGAACCGCTGCGCATGGTCACGTGTACGCAAGTTTCGCTGATAGATCCCCTGGAGGTTCACGTAGAGGTACCGCCCGTACACGTTGCGGAACCGGTTCTAACGCCAATAGGTATCGCACTTTCGGCAAATTTCCACCTCACCCTCACTATTCTTTTCAACGTATTCTCGCCTGTCCCTCAGAGCGCCTAAGGCGGAAGGATGATATTATCAAGCAGGCGCTGATCGATAAGCAATCTCTGGTCGCGGATATCCTGAACATCCCGAAGGAGGACTTTGAACACGTAGCGGAACTAGCCTCCGAGCCGTCCACCGCGGAGAAGGAGCCTGCCGAGCTGATACTCGCTGCGCTTAGTCAAGGTACCGGCCGCGTCCCAAGCTCGCGCCGGGCTCGAGTCGCGCGAACGACGAGGGAGAAATATCGGTCCGTTTGTCTTTCCAGCGAATCAATTGGTCGGCATGCTGAACAGCGCGTTGAGCGTGAGCGAAACGGAAACCGTTCTGGCGTCGCATGGCGCCTCCGCGCTAACCACGACGGGATGCGAGGCCGCGGGCTGTCCCGCACCGCGAATGCATTTTTATCCGCAGCAGCCGGTGGTACCGGTGGCATTCCTGCAGCCGGTGTGTCACTCCTTGACGTCCCAGCTTTCGCAACTTTTGGTAAGCATCCCCACTCCCTCCTCTTCCAAAATAGCGCGCCCCGACGATTACCGAACAATCCCCCTGGCTCATCGCGATCCTCCGCTGGCCTTAGGAAGTAACCAAGGAAAAGGAAGAGGAGCGCGAGAGGCTGAGGAAGGAGCTGCGCCGTAGCAGAGAGCGACTTCACGCCTTGGACTCGGATGCGCAGCGACGAGAGTTCGCCGAAAAGTCGACCGCGACGACGCAAACGCAGGCGGACATTGGTTGGTATTGCACGCCCACGATCGCAGGATGCAAAATACTCGAGGGGATGCATATATATATATATATATGTATATATATGTGTGTGTGTGTGTATGTTTTAGGCGAAAGTACACACAAAGAGGGCTGTGTCGATGACACCAATCGAGATGTAAGAAAAGTTCTTTCTTTCTAATAAGTACACCCCCCCGTTCGATGAGACATTATTCCCATCTCGAACGGTTTAAAAGCTATTGGGCAAGTCGGTGGCGGCCCCCCGGCGTGGCACCGTGCGATATGATGAAAGCTTGCTATTCGTTCGAATAGGTGTTCGTCGACGCGCTGGCGGATGCTGAAGCGGGGGAAGATTCGAAGCGTGTAGAGCACGAGACGGCGACGGAGGTGATGGGAGACAGCGTCGGTTGATAGGTCTAGTATGTCGTATCGATATAACCGTTGATCTGGTGCATTTCACGAGCTAGACCGTTTCCGGAAGCTCGTACCGAAAGGAATCAAAATCATGTAAAAAGAATCCCAAACGGCGAGTAGCTGCTTAACGAATACAATAATATTATATACCTATTTACAGAATTACAGATCGATGATTAATTACGCCTTCGCCAAAGATTTTATGTAACTGGATCTACATAATAATAATATTTTATGTCATGGTAATGACTGTGGATTCTGCATAAATTTCAGTAAAGGAAATCTGTTGTTATTTAGATGTTGTTATATTTTATCCGATATCAAAATGATTTCTGAAACGCATTGTTGTACGAACAAAGTAATGTAATTTATATATACAAACGGAACCGCGTAACCTATTGATATTTCTACACTTTTAATCGCTTCGCTGTTTACGATTGTACTTTGAGACCATCTTTATCGCTGGTATTACGTTATTGAGTAACGGTTATTTTTAACCACGGAAGACATTACGTGCATAGCCGAGATGTAAAGAGACATCGGAGTACGGAGGTAACGCTAATTAATACGGCATATGAAAATGTTAACGAAGAAAAACTGTAAGACGCGGAAGTATTACGAAGGTACTAATTCTCAGAGTGATAAGTCACAGTGCATTTTCTAATTATCGCCATTGATACATTGTATACACGATTACACGACTCTAATAAACGAATGTTCAGGAGATTTAAAATATACTGTTTAATGCGGAACGGTATTAACGCTAGCATACCTTCTAAGCATGCTTGTGCTTTATAGATTGGGTGCGAGTGTCGGCACATTTACGGCCCGTTAATGCATAATCAATGATGTCACGATTACTTGCAAGTTATTTTCTTCTTCCTTTTTTGCTTTTCTTTTTTCTTACTTAATCCTTTTTTTTAAAGCTAACGTGTCATCGGTTGGATCGAACGATCTTTTCTTTCCTCGTTGCACTGGTAATCGCCGCGCGTTATGACGATCGTATTACGTTTAATTTAAAATATCTTCGAAAGGTTTTAAGTACTTACGCTGTATATAATTTAGTATACATATGTACGTTCATGACAATTCCGCATATGTAACCTGCTTTGCGCGATATTGAATGTTCCGATACTATTTATCTATAATCCATGTTATATAATACACTCAATTATTTATTGACATTGTTTTCGAAAAATTGATATTAATATCAATATCTCGGTGCTACGTTTATCCACGGAAACGCTGAACTTTTGCGTCCGCAAAAATCGAGCAGCGCGAAAGAATCTCGGAATTCTTTATCGTTACAGTCACGATCATCACAAGCCATCGCTCCAGGAGCGAGAATTTAATGCCACCGCTGCTTACGACGAATCGCACGCACGGTTAACATGATTAAAAGGGGGAAAAAGAAGGGAGGACAACACTTTTTATAACCGTCAGGGGAGTGATTACGAGAAGAAGACTTATCTATTTACATAAAATCTTTGCAACTATTAAACATTAATAATTCCCTAATGGTAAAGAGTAGGCTATTATGAATGCAATACCATGTACATGTATAAAATATTTAATAACATTATTAATTGATATTATTATATAATTATTGCATTAAAATACTTATTAAATTGTACACCATTTTGTAATCTTTCTTCAATATTCGCTCCAAGCGTGTGGAATTGCGGAATTACAATTATCATCTGTAACACTCACCTATCGTGCGTTGACCACAATAATATCCCTGCACTTGATCAATCTTGTAAGTTGACGCTTTGCTGTAGGCTGTCGAGGATACATGTCCGTGAGCAAATGCATCGGTAGTGTTCGTTTGCACGGTGCTCGCATAGAACAGGTTTCTGGTACAGGTTAGAGTACGTTTTGCAAGTTTGACGATAAAATGCGCAATATCGAAATAAAAGCGAAAATTCACAATGCGGAGCACATTGTGGGAAAGCTTGAGGAAATGTGTGACGGAGAATGTGTCGTCTTGGAACAATCCGACACGTTTTTTAAGTCCATGCAGGGGAGGCTAAAATTACGCGAAATCAAAGTACGGCAAGTCGTGCAACAAATGAGTTTAAAACTTTAAATCGTCTTACGAACAATGCTTTTACGTTATTTCTTTGTCTAACTCTCGATTTTGTGCAGAATCGGCCATCCGAGCTCATTTACTACAATAGAGCAAACGTAAAAGGACCAAAGCTATGTACTTATGAAATTACACGACTCGATGATAAGGCGTCCGGCTCTATAAAGAGGATTTTAACCGATACCAATGGCATTCGTGGGACTGTGAGAAAAACGAGAAAACTGTATATCATCGGTCAAACTAGAATACACGTAGACGAAGTTGATGGCCTGGGAAATTTTATAGAGTTTGAGGTTTGTAGGATACCGAGTTCACCCATTAATGATTTACGGTCTTGAGCGGCGATGCACTGGACGCCATTATCGTAAACATGGTGATACGACCGAACGATCGTTTTCAGGTTGTCTTAACGGACGAGCAAGACTTAACGAGCGGTGAAAATATTGCGCACGATTTAATGGCATCGTTGAACGTTAATCGCGACAGCCTAATTTCAGGAGCCTACATCGATCTACTGGAGGAGCCTGACGAATGTGCCCAATAAAGGGGCGAACTCTCGTTTCGCGTATAGAATTTTGTACGGAGCAATGAAATAAATGTAATGAAGGTATACGAAATTTCCATCCCTTTGCCGTAAATCAATTTATTTGCCGCTTATACTTACGAACACGCGTACAAAAATATTTATAGAAAATCTTAATACTATCATACGATATATCGTACCATTCTGACCGTTCTAGATTTGCACGTGGTTAATATCTTCTTCCGTTTGACGGACGGCAAGACTTTGCAAACATAACAAATATTCCTCAACGAGACGATGGTAATTCTATTTACAGCCTGGAAGAAAAGGCCTTCTTACCGATGGCCAGGACGGGAGCAGCATCGAGTAAGGGAGGGCCGCATTACACGATCGTGGGCGGTTGTAGAACGGCAGGAGCTCTCCGAACTTTTAGAGCCTCCGGGCTCATCGTACGGGCTTGCTTCACGATCTGATCGTAATCGTACATCACCGCGAGTCCGCCCTCTTCGTTCGACTTGCGGGTGTAATTCTTGCTCGGGGCGGCACTTATCGGCTTTTGGCGATCGATCGACGCGGTGTTCGAGTAGAACGCATCAGCGGCGATACTGCCTTCTTCCTCTTCCTGCCGATACTGCCTGTTCTTGAGCCTAAGCAGGGAGTAAACTCCCAGGGTGATCAGCAAAAGTAAAAACAGCAACCCAATCGCGGCGGCGGCCGCGATGATTCTCATCTCCGTCGGATCGCGGACTATCAGCTTGATGTTCGTCGAGTCCCTACCCTTCTCGCTCTCGACCAGTAGAGTGTATATACGAGCGTCTTCCTTCTGCAGATCCTTGATCTCGAGTTTTGCCCAGTAACAATTGGTCACCATTTTATTCTCGATTATGGGCTCCAACGGTAGAGCTTCGTACTTCGGATGGATGTTCTCACCTGTACAGGGAAGACTTTTGTTAAACATGTGCAGCGTAAAGTACAAACTCTTCGGCGAGATTCCCTTTCGGTATTGGCCCGGCACCCTCTACGTAAATAGGGGAAGGGTCTTTTATTCGCGAAAGATCATCGTACCGGCCCTGATGTGCGAGCTTCCCCATTGCCAAGCGACCAATCTCGGCGGAGGACGCGAGCAGAAGCGCGACTTAAGCCTGTGCACTGTCTCGCCTGCCCAGCCGACCGACTCGTAAAATCCCTTTTCACCCGCCGACGGCCTGGCCTGTATCTCGGGCGGCCCTGTTACGTGAAGCACGTAACGCACTTCGCTCGGCGTTTCTCTCCTCACTCCATTGATCACGTTGAATGCCACGCACCGATATTCCCCCTCGTCCGACCACATGACGTTCTCCAATCGCAGCCGTCTACCCGCATTTTTGTTATGAATAGGATTTTCTATCATCTCCGTGGTACCGCCACGGAGGTGCACCCATCTGTACTGGGCCGCGGGATTAGCCTCGAATTCCGGGCACTCGAACAGATCCAGACTGGAGCCCAGTAAAGTCGTCTCCTCTATCTCGGCGGCGCTTTCGTTGTACGAGCTCTCCGTCTTTAATTTCGGCCCGTCTACAACAAGGAGCGCGCAAAGGGATTCGCGAGGAATTAATCTTCTTTGCCGATGAGGCGATCGCAAGGGTGAAGTCAAAGTACTAACACTGTACGGCGAGCCTGTAATTGGCGGATGGACTTTCTCCTATGATGTTCACCGCTTTGCAGGAGTACAGTCCGGCGTCGTTTTTCTTTACCGGCTCGAATCGCAATTCGGAGCTCGATATGGTGCCGTTCGAGAGTGTTCTGTTTTGCATCATCGAGACCGCGTCGCTCATGGTATTTATAGGCACAGAATCCTTGAACCATTTGACCGTAGCAATGGGATTGGAGTCCGCCAAGCATTTCAGGCTCATAAAGCTCGCCGAATCCTCCAAGGCAGCTGCCAGTAATCGCGGACTCGTCTCGAGTTTTACCTCCGGAGAATCTGAAATTTACGATGCCGTTATACGAACAAAGGCCAGGATCGGTTGCGCTACTCTGCATTAGCCCTCGTAGGCCCGTTCCGCGCCGCAGCCATGCGTTCCAGAAGCTCAAACTCGAGCGACCAGCGAAACTCCACGCCTGCGCTACTGTCGTCAGGCTCGACGTCTCGAGGCTCGACGATCCTTTTTAAACTCACCCCTGATAAATATTCGAGACCGAATACGTACCGGGGAATCTCTCGTGTACGTACAGTGAATATCCAAGCGGGACTCCGCCGTGCTGGGCACTACGCTGGATGGATGCATCGCGATGCACCGAATCGGCAGACCGTGTATTTCCCTCTGACCGCGAATCCGCAGAAGACTGTGTGCCGCCCATGTTTTCGGGCTATCCACCTCGGTGCCGTTCGTCTGCTCTCTCAAGGCCTCCATCTCGTTACTGCCTATAAACCTATTTCAACGATTCTTCTCTTACAATTAACCGATCGCAATGGAGAACGAACGAGCTTAGACCGGTGTGGAAAATCGATTCCGAGCAACCGTTATGCGGTTACTTTACGCGAGTCGTGGATGCACTTCCTAGAAATTCCGATATTCAAGGTTTACATCCTTCCAAGAGCGGCTAACAAGCTTATTATGTTTTCCAGCAGTTTCTCCGTGCGTACGGCTACAATCTGCATAATTATCCGCGACCTAGTACTCATCAGAGGTAATAAAAGAGAATCATTCGGAAGCGCTGCTCTTTTCGCCCTGGAATATCCATTATCTTTTCGAGATCTCCTCTTACCGAGAACTTGGCGCGGTTCATCGGAAGGAATACTGTGAACGGATTGGAGCGGAACCGCACCGCTCCTTCCCGGGTTTCCGATCGGTCTTAGGCGCGCGAGGATGGGAGTACGTTCGACATCGCGCTCGGAAAGGTACGGTACTTTGGTCTCGAACCACCGACCACGAATGGTAATTGGAAGGGAGGTAAAACGCATCGGGGATACTAACCACTTTATAAGCGCCGGTGGATTTCCGTATCTGGAAACGCAGGAAATAGTAACTTCCTGTCCCTCCCTCAAAGTTAGGGCCGTGCTCAATATCGTTCCCCCGTACTCCAGACGAGGTTTCCTCGGTTTGACTAAAATTTTCGCTCTTCTTAATTCCTTGAAACGGCTCAGAACGAGGAGGAAACGCGCGACCTACGAGGCGATCTTTCGATCGCTCGACTCCTTGGGGAGCCCTACGCGCAGTACCGATTTAGAGATCTTACCCCTGACGAGGAGACGAGAGGGCAAAGACGTCAGGGCGTCCTGCCGCGTGAAATCTCCGGAGGTGACCTGACACTCCCAGAAACCGTCGTCAAAGTCGAGGGATGCCCTTCTGATGAGGAGGGTGCAATCGCTCCCCCGACCGCTGGCCCACTCGTACTTGTCCGGATGCATGCCGAGCGGCTTCCGGTCCTTCTGCCAAATACACTGGCCCCTTTTGTCCTGCACCCTGCAGCGCAGCTGCACATCGTCGCCGGACGAGACCTCCTGATAGATGGCCGGCGTTTCGGCGAACCGCTGCTCACCCTTCGCCAGCGACTCGCCCAAGAGGAAAGCCAGAATCCCGCACCATAACCGAGCATTCATCTTGCGGCCCTTCCAGGAGCGCTGCCCGGTGCTATTCCCTCGCCAACGGATCAAAACATCCTGCCGGCGGACCTCCACCCGGAGGGCTGCCTTTCCCGTTTAAAACTATTCAGGGTGAACGATTCGCTCTGCACCGCTAGTCCTCTACGACTTTCACGGACCTCGATGGATACCATTCGTCTTTACGATCGTTGGTTACGAAAAGCGCGCACCGCGATGTACGTAGAAAAAGGCTGCTACTCCGTCATGATACTTTCACCGCAAATTACATCGTACGCTCGGATAAAATTCCAGGTGCACGGGCGCGCCTTCGATCGCTTCGTGGAAGGGGTGGCCCTCGATCGCTCGGGGGATGACTCGTGTACGAGCGACGATCTCTCCAACTCCGCGCGCAATTCGAGTCGCTTCGGCGGCGACACGCATCCTCTGGGATGCCGAGGGTTTCACGATCACCGATCGTTCATACCGAGGTGCCGTCGAAAATTGGACAAAATCGCGTCACGGGAAAAGCGCGGGCGTCGGGCGCCATCCTCGGAAGGGAGTAGAGGTAGACGATTTGACCTTTAAACCTTCTCGCCAGCATCGAACTTTCTCCTGCTCCGAATGCTCTAGGGGAGGTGCTGCCGAAATAGGGCGACCGGTGAACGGCGCGCCGCGCTTTAGGGACGCAAAGTGCAGTAGAGTGCAGGAGGCGCGGCACGAGACTGAGGCCGAGTCAAAACCAGAACGTTCACCGGGCTGTGAGCGGAAGACGGCCCCCAAACGCGGAGGCACGCGTGCGTATCCAACCCTGTCTCCTCTACGGCTATCCTTATTATTCGAGCGTGTTATCATCGTGCCACGCTACGGTAGGCCTAGATCTCCTACCGTACCCTCGATCTCCGCACTTTTCCCTTACTTTTACCTCATCCTATATTCTTGGCCTTTGCAGCGCGTCGCGAATCTTCTTCTCTACATTTACCCCTTTGTCATCCAGGAGGCCGTCCGGATGAGAAATTCCAAGCTGCAATGGGACATTAACCCATTTACTCGATAAGTAGTGGTCGGCACGTTTCCCACGAAATGAAAAGAACTCGCGAAGATGTATAGCGAACTCTCCTACTTTTGTCCGAATTCGAGCATGACGGAATAGAATAATTCGTGGCACGTGAAAAAGCTTGTTTTATAGAACGCTCTAAGGTGTTCGTATCGTTATCTCGGTTGCGATTCCGGGAGCACGATCGAATTGTGGTAGTTATGGGATACAAAGTTGTTTGAGATCGATCGATCGTCTTCGTCAAATCGCGTGCATCGTCGCAAGTGCGATCAATTGTCTCGAATTGTCGGCTTTATCGCGTTAATTTTGATTTTCGTATCTTTCCGAGCAAACATGAGTACATCTGTACATGCGTGATTGGGCGAACGGGAATATGGATCATGGATCGATTTTAATTTACCGCATCGATCGTGAATCAAAGTGAGCGTACTCCTCTTCAGCGTTCCTTTGATAATCCGAAATTAAATGAAAAACTCGTGTTTTTCGTTATATCTTCGTTATATTTAAGGTTTAAATATACGTATCGATATATCGAGACGTAGGAAGGAGTGCTGTGCCATCGCGAATGCAACTAACCTCAGGGCTATTGTGAACAATGGCGACGTCTCAACAAAAGTGACGTTCTACTAGGCAAATGTGTTTTTACACTTTAACGTTAACGTTCTTTTATAAATATTAATTACGTCGGTTAGATATTGATCTTGAGGATTCCGCTTTTCGTAATGGCACTGAACGCTAATGCATTATCCAGTGATATAAGCCGGAGAAATCCACAAGATGAATATGAGCTTATTCAAAGGATAGGCAGTGGAACTTATGGTGATGTTTATAAGGTTTGTATAGATGGGGTACATTTTTATTTGAAAAGGATCGTATCATCTGGCGCATCGTTATCCATTCTATTTCAGGCTAAAAGGCTTTCCATGAATGACCTTGCTGCTATCAAGGTTATCAAGTTAGAACCAGGTGAGCCTAAAGGGTTGTACCTTGTCCCTTTCGCACCTTTAAATACCTCGGCCCCGTCTAACAGTGGGCTCAATTATCTCTTTAATATTTCAGGCGACGATTTTGCGATCATCCAGCAGGAAATCTTGATGATGAAAGATTGCAGGCACCCAAATATAATCGCATATTATGGAAGCTATTTAAGGAGAGATAAGCTGTGGATTTGTATGGAATACTGCGGAGGTGGTTCTCTACAGGACATCTATCACAGTATGTTACATACGTTTAATTTATCAAGGAAGATTTTATGGTGATATGAAAACTTACTCGAACCGCATTCTTAATATTTTTCCCAGTTACTGGACCACTGTCCGAGATACAAATAGCGTATATGTGTCGGGAGACGCTTTTGGGATTGGCGTATTTGCACAGTATGGGTAAAATGCATCGTGACATTAAAGGTGCGAATATATTGTTAACGGAGGCTGGTGATGTAAAACTGGCCGATTTTGGTGTATCTGCGCAAATTACGGCTACCATCAATAAAAGAAAAAGTTTCATCGGTACCCCTTATTGGATGGCACCGGAGGTATGTCTTTAAGTCCTTGAAACGCGCCTACTGTACTTGCGCGTTATGTCATACTAAAGTTTACTTGGTCCATGTACGTTTTAATAATGCGTAGGTTGCGGCCGTTGAGAGAAAAGGTGGTTATAACCAGTTGTGCGATATATGGGCGTGTGGAATAACCGCGATAGAATTGGCGGAGCTGCAGCCACCGATGTTTGATTTACACCCGATGCGCGCCCTATTTCTCATGTCTAAATCCGGCTTTAAACCTCCCGCATTAAAGGATCGCGATAAATGGAGTCCAACGTTTCATAATTTTGTTAAAGTGGCCCTGACTAAAAATCCAAAAAAAAGGCCCACGGCGGAAAAACTATTACAGGTTGGATTTCTCTTCCGAATGTTGCTGACTGATTATTAAATAAATTAATCGAATTTCTTCATTCCAGCATGCGTTCTTTCAAACAGAAATGAGTAAAAGATTGGCTCTAGAGCTATTACAAAAAGTATCCAACCCTAGCCACATGTTCACGGATTTGGAAGCGGATGAAGACGGTGCTGTGCCTAATGTGCCCCAAAGAATTGCATCGCGTCACACTGCAAGACCAAGGCCAAAGAGTCCAATATCGCAGCTAGATAGTGATGGTACGAAAACTGCGCTTCGCAAAGTTGCAAGGGCAAGCTGACGCTTATCCTTTCATTGCAGATCAAATTAATCTTGATGGGGGAACTTTACACGGAGATGCGGTATCTCCGTCCGTGGACACGAGTCCAGCATGGGACATCATAGACATTATGAACAATGTTAAGGTGAGTTACGTTTAAGTAGGATGTATTATATCTGATAACCCTGTTTGCTTTTATGGAATTTTATACATTACATTATTTTTTGGTTCTTCTGTTCAGTCTGTACATAATTGTGACGTTCATCCGGACTGTGGGATAGGTACTGCATTTGAAGATGCGCAAGAAAAGTAAGTAGCACTTTATCTCCGCCATAATCTAATATATGTATATTTTCGATAGCTTTTAACTTATATTTACTAACGCGATATGCGCTATTTTTCCAACTTTATTTTCTAACGCTTGATACACGAATTGTGAAGCTACATAAGTGCATACAACTTGTATGAATGCTATACGTTTATGATTTATTACGAGCGTTGTAAGATTTTCCAACGTCTTCATATTTATACATAAATACAAAGTGTGCATGCAAATGTTGAGGTGTGATGAATGCGTGGAAGGAAGAGTATACAAAACACATGTCCCAATATTTGGAGATGTTCTATAACGATCGATCCCTTGCTTTTCCTAGAGTTGATACGGTTTATTTTTGTAATAGTACACTTGGCGCAAATGTCACAAAAGATAATAGACTGAAACGTCGAAGCAAAACAGGCACAGAGATATTTCATATGAGTTTAAGGTAATACACGAATCGTGACTGGCTTGCTGTGAGTGAAAGTGTTCCTATAATCTACGTTGTTTAAAATACTAATTCGTTTAATTAACCTGATTGTTTTAACCACATTGGCTTTTTCGACGTACAAACATTTTGTCTAGTCTATTAGTAAAACAATTAGATGGGGAAAGAAATAATTATAGTTAATCTTTCAATTAATCTTTACATGAATGCGCATGCTTCTTGCATAACTGGCTATTACCAAGAGGAATAAGATATCACACTTGCGTTTTAAGAATCTTGTTGCATTTTATTGCACGTATAAGCCACGTGGATTGTTGTTTGTAACAAAGAGTTAAACAAGGTTTTCAACAATATTTCTGCCAGTAACGTATATATAAGAAAAGATACATATAATTTTATATGTCCGTTGCAGTATGTATCAAATCTTTAGAATTATGTCAATTTAAATTAAATTTGCGTAAGGTTTTCGAAAATGTTTCGGAAGCTTTGCGTGTAATTGATTCAATTAAATGCATCTCGCAAAGCTTCCCATAGATTTTCTCGAACTATAGAGCCCAATATAATGATAATATTGCATGGTAGGTAATAAACATAGTAAATTTCGTGACACTGCATGCTTAGTATCGAGGTTCAGAATCTTCTTGACGCATATCACACCTTGTTAAAGTAAGTAGAGTCATTTAAGGTGTTTATGTTCTATATAAAAACAAAGATAGATAACTTTTTCGTATGGGTATTAGCGACCCTCTTTTATTTTTATGCGTACCGCCTCACGTCATTTGACCTTTGCCGTAACGTCGTACCTTGTAATGGTTTTTGCAGTATCCCCAGAAAGTAATCCTTACGTAAATTTTATTTAGTAATGCATTTCTCTACTTTATTCCTCATAACTTTGATTTTTCTGATAAGTTTGTAATTTTAATAATTTCTCCCAACAGGAGTCTATTGCAGTACATTGATGAGGAGTTGTTGCTAAGGTATTGGCAGGTAACCCCTTTCCCTTGCACCTTGCAACTTGCACTTAAAATTCCCAATGGTATGCGTTAGACTAATTACTTACGACCGCTCCTCCTAATAAATTCTCAATCTCATCTTTCAGTCTTTCATTAACATTCA
The DNA here is from genome assembly GCA_038496175.1 of Ampulex compressa. Taxonomy (NCBI): domain Eukaryota; kingdom Metazoa; phylum Arthropoda; class Insecta; order Hymenoptera; family Ampulicidae; genus Ampulex; species Ampulex compressa. The sequence continues at coordinate 50,740 of JBCFXI010000012.1, forward strand.
ATTCTCTGGGTATAACAATGGCGCTGGAAATAATTTAAAGAGATCATTAGTCAAGTTATTGTTCACTGTTTGAGTCATACTGTAAATAAATAATACTCTTGTGTACATAAGACTCTTACTACATTGCTTATGAACGATCGTTTTGCTAGACATATACCGCAATTGCACAACAGTATCGTAAAACGGTACTCTGCCTGGAAAGTGCTAACTGTCTTGGTGATGGAAATTTATATATCCACTGTGGTGCTTATCAAATGAAAAGAAGAAAATGCTCTACACTTTATTCTGTGTAGAGTGGTAGAAGTAAAACATTTTCATTTGAACATACGCGCTTTATTTTTGTTATATTTAATGTGATTTTCCTAAGTCCCATAAACGTAGCTGAACGTCCGGTTGGGTTTAATGCAAACAACACCATGTACGGCTACTCAAATACGTATCAGGAAATGATATAAATTACGGCGACGCTCGCGAGCGGCATTAGCGGGAGGGTCCTTAATCATTTTATAGTGTATGATATGTAGTTTTATGTGTGCAGGGGGAATGCAATGTCGATGGTCGGTGGTCATTGCGACCAGCTGTATTCCCTGCAGTAAGTAAACGATAAACATGATAAATTATAATAGTAGATTATTTTATTTTTTGTACTTGTAAGCGATTTATCGTCTTTGTCGATCCACTGTTTCTAAGTAAAAGAGGCACCAAACTTGGGCAATACGGGGGATGGTTGTATCGGACTGTTTGTTACGCATATTTAATCTACACAACGTATCCATCGTGTCTCATTCGGAGGACTGGCATACAGCTTCGGAACGTGTTACAAGAAAATGCTTTCGGAAATTAACACAAAGCACGCTACATCTGTTTTTTATATTTGATTGTATAACACGCATTACGATCTACAAATAATGGTATTTCATTTCCAAATGATGTGCGATATAATATCGATGAACGGATGTACATAAATATTATCACGCATCGTACTGATTTGCTATAATAATTATGTTTTTCAGAGCTACGCTTCCACTCGGGGAGTCTTCGGGCGACTGTGAAGTTCATTGTCCATATTACAACGTATCTGGTATGTCAAGGACCCCTAGCTTCTGGTAAATAAATTTGTCGGATAAAGTAGCAAGCGTATCCCTTACTTAGGTCCCCAGGCGAGTCCCAGGCGGCACAGCTCTGTGGACGAGTTATATGGTTTGGTCAGCGGCTCTCAATCATTAGCGGCTATGAACGGGCAGCGTCAACGATCTCTCTCGGATAGTGGGCCCAGAGACGAATCGCCTCAGTCTAACGGTAGACACATACGCGACGATTATTATCTCACGGAATGATTTCATAGTTCTAGGCACACTTTATGGAAACAGATCTTGTACATAAATCATAATACTTTAGGCGGCAGTGAAACGCCGAGCGACAGGGATCGCGAGGGCCTGAGTCCAGACCTATTGTCGGATACTCCACCCGTACCACCGAGAAGAAGGGACAGGAAGAGGCACACTCCTCCTAGACCTATCAGTAATGGGTTGCCACCAACGCCGAAAGTGCATATGGGCGCATGCTTTTCCAAAGTCAGTATTTTGGAACTATATTCTTCTGGATCAAATCGATGCAAAGTCCTTCTCTGCAGGTATTTAATGGTTGCCCCCTAAGAATACATTGTACGGCAAGTTGGATTCATCCAGACACGAGAGATCAGCATCTGTTAATAGCGGCGGAGGAAGGAATTTATAATTTAAATCTAAATGAGCTCCATGAAACTGCAATAGATCAATTATATCCAAGGCGCACGATTTGGATGTATGTTATCAAGGACGTTCTCATGTCTTTGTCAGGTATGTCCCACTAATGTCCCGTATATGTTTCATTATCTTTATGACGATACACGACAAATATCTGACTAACGCGCAAATTTAATAGGTAAAACTCCACAATTATATAGACACGACTTACTAGCAATGCAAAGTAAACAAACTCATAGGTTTTCCTTGCACATGAACAAAATACCCGAGAGATTAGTACCGAGAAAATTCGCCCTCACGACAAAGGTGCCGGACACAAAGGGTTGCACCAAATGTTGTATCGGGAGAAATCCATACAACGGGTGAGTGAAATACCAATGGATAAAATTGTGGCCATCGCGCTTAATTTTCCTTAAATACCGATACAAGTAAGTTATCCAACGCAGGTACAAGTACCTCTGCGGAGCCATGCCCGCGGGAATATTTTTAATGCAATGGTACGATCCGCTCAATAAGTTCATGCTTCTCAAGCACTTTGATTGTGCACTGCCATCACCGTTGAATGTATTTCAAATGATTATAACGCCTGAAATGGAGTATCCGATGGTGTGCGTATCGGTTAAACAGCCATATCAGCAGAACAAATTGAAACTGGATTTGATTAATATGAATTCAGGAGCGAGTTGGTTTCATAGCGACGAACTGGAGGACATTGATGGTTCAGGTATGTATTCGCGATGTTCCATCGCCGACGAGAGCAATATTTTTGCCCTGGCCAAACGGCCGGCTATATCGGAATTATTTTCAGCAACTGTGATACCACGAAGAGAGAACCTTAATGTGATCAATGTAACGCAGTTTGAAAAGGACGCTATTCTTGTATGCTACGACAGTAAGTTTGATCGTTACTCGAGCTGTACCCATGTTATCGAGCTATTCCCCATTCACGTATTTCTGTTTGCTAGATGTAGTAAAAATGGTAACGTTGCAAGGAAAGCCCAGAGTAAGTAAGAAACGAATGTCGGAGCTCTATTTCAACTTCAACATTGAATCTATCAGTAAGTACCCAGTCGGAGAATTGGCAAATATATCGAAATAATGGAATGACTTTACGCCGTGTGACCGCTTCGCTTACAGTTTGTCTGCCGGACAGTGTATTGGCATTTCACAAGCACGGTATGCAGGGTAGAAGTTTCAAGAACGGCGAAGTTACGCAGGAAATCAGCGATCCCAGTAGAACGTACAGATTACTTGGGTCTGACAAGTATGTTTCCTTAGCTGTTGTAATATATTTCGGCGACTAGTAATTTGTTCGTGCCGATCGTTTATCTCGATAGTTGTTGCATTCTCCGCAGGGACATCGTGTAAAAGATTTTGTTGATTCTTATAATTAATGTACAAGAAAACGTTATTTTATCGAGCAGGGTTGTGATGCTGGAGAGCCATCTGGTCCATTCCGGCACCCTGACGGAATCGGAAGGCGCGGATTTATACATACTCGCCGGGCACGAGGCCAGTTATTGAGCAGCGACTTCCACCCGCTATGCCGAGATATGACGAGTTGTAAGTGAATCGTAATTTACATTGACTGCATGTAATATTGGGCTACTGTACCGAGAGACAGCGATCACGGTTCATCGAGCGGGAATTGTCAACCGTTCGGTTTAAAGTCCATACGAATACCTTTGATTCTTAGATGTGCGATTACGTACGTATTAATTCGTCGCTGTTATCCGTACGGTCAATACTATAGAGACTGGCTGTTCGCCAATGATGTAGCAAAGCATTCTTTGCGATCGAAACTTCTCTTTGTGTAATACGTGTTAAATGATGGTGGGACGGTATATCGGAAGGGATCGTCGAGTATTTGACAAAAGTACGTCATATTTGTCCGTATGCCTAACAAAGTAAAGCCTTATACCGATTAGACGTCCTTTTTGAGATATACGCGTAGCCATCGATCCGTTTCACTTTGCGGGACAATGGATCGAGTAAATGTATTCGATTTACATCTCAGCTGTACATCCCAAGCGTTGGCTCGCTTGAATCGTCCTCTCTTATTTTATACATATTTCTTCTTTTTTACGGTTGAGGGTAATATGCGCATAGACTGAGAACCTTATAGTATTACGCTATTTAATTCCAGGAGTAAGACGTATTTTAGAATAATTTATATCGTCGCCTTGTCGCACAGTGTTTGCGTATTTTTATTGAGATTAAACTTTTCGGGCGTGTTAATCGTGAGCCACGTAGCGTACTACGTGTAAAGCGGAACGTCGAGGAAATTTTCATTTCTTTTATACAAGTCCTTTTATCGCATAAGAGCGTCGAACATATTTCTTTCCCCGCGTCCTCTTTTCCGCAGAACGAATGTCTACAGGATCTTTGTAGTGCCGATTGGTATGTCGGACGATAGATGTAAAGTTCGAAGAACTTACAAATGAAACAAGAACAACGACTAAGATACAAATCAGTTACCAAAAACATTATCCGGTTAGCCTGAGCGATGAGAAATCGATCGTGCATATATTTTTCGTGCGGGTGAAGCACGCAACGTGCGATTGTATTTATACTAAGAATAAAATATCCGTTTGTACCGACATACATATTCGTAACGAATAGTGATATTCGTATAAGTTTTACTTTGATAGGCATTGGGCTAATTCTGCTACGTTACTTTAGCAAGACATTGCGCTTATCGGTGTCTCTAACTTTGGAAAATTGTATTATAAGACGAAGTAGAAATCAGGAAATACTGTTCACGATGGCAATTACGAATTATTTATTTTAATACTTAGTTTGCTCGTCTACACTCGAAGCTAAGTATAATTTTAATCAATGTACAAGATATTGTGAATAATCACGATCTAGAAACGTCACTGTGGGTAATAGCAGAATTATCTTCCTCGGGAGATTTAGAATCGTAATAACGTTTTGCCCAATTTACTTGCTCTTCTCCTTTTAAGAACGTAAGCGTTGTCCGCGAGCACGAATAAGCACACAACAGTTTATCGAGCCTTTGTCTCTTTTTTATTTGATACGCATTTGCGCGGCTGCACACATTTTTGATGCAGTTTTCGCGATTGATTTTTACGATTAGGCGAATATCGTTTATCATAGAGAACATTCTTAACGCAGCAATTGTACGTATATATAGATACATCTATATATTCAGGCGGAGGAGTGCCGGATGAGGTAGAATGTAAGAAGTGCCCGCACACCTGCGTGGACGATTATATCGAATAAGCAAAGTCTTTAAGTGCTCTAACCAAGTAACATTGCACAGCTGAGAGTAGGCTTGACGTCTAGTCAACGGCGGAATCGAAATCTATTCGTTTCGTTCCGATCTTGGCATCGAGTAAAGATCGTACAGAAGCAGTTGCAGCTTTCCTTCATCGAAATCGGTCTAACGCCTTTTCCTTTCGTCCCTACCTTCGTAAGTCGTATTCTTGCGCTATTCGTTCGGCAGCAATTTTCGTTAAAAGGCAAAAGAAAGGGAAGAAGTAGCGCCGGTGTCTGTGCGTGCGGTAGCAGCGATAGTTCTTAGGAGTGACCCAATCTGGCACTTTTCCACCCGCTGTTAATACATTAAAATCGTGAAAACCGAGGTCATTGATTCGCGATGGCAGGAATACAATGTAAATTGGAGTATAAAGGGTTGTCAGAGTAAGATTAATTATCTTTGAAATGTTGAGATATTTTGGTATTTTATATAAACTTTTGCTCTGTAAATAGAGAGTAGATTACTAAAGAAAGTATTATGCTACTAGAAATTTATTATAACATTGAAATATAAAAATCTAACCGCTTATTATTTGTCGTATTCATTGTATCGAGCGAATAATCTATCGCGTGGATGCACGTTACGCGAAAGGTCCTTCCTACGATGTTCAACTACTTCTTTGGTTGAATTAAATTCACTTGCGATACATTCCAAGTTCCGAGCGTATATGAGGGGTGAGATATATCGGCGGCTCGCTACCCCGCGTCGAAGGTCGTCCACTTATATACGCGATCGTGTACCTCTTTAAAATTGAACAGGAGTTTAGCGAGATGCGCTTGGAATCGGATGATAACGGATCGGTATAATCGTTTGTTTCGGCCGAGAGGACGTTGAGCAGTGGCCATTCCGATTCTCATAATCAAACGTCGATAGGTAGGTGTCCGATTAAAGTTAGGCGCGTTTATCCAGAAGTACGATATAACTTTGCTTCCGCGGATTGGTACATCGTGCGAAAGAAATGTCTTCCCCGTCGGTGTGTTACGCAGAGATTGGTAGACGTGCCGGATATTTACGGTATCGATCATTATTTTCTATACCGACGCATCGAGAGGTATCTCCTCGAGAGAACGGACATCTCTCGCGTCGTCCTTTGCCGAATCCTGCAGCGTACAAAAGAACAGAACTCTCCACTGTTCGCTAAAAATTTCGACGACTTTTCTTTTCTCGTATCGCGCATAGTATTCTTTGCGGTTAGTTCGTGAAGGCTTTTTTAGCTCGAAGATCTTCTTATCGGGGTCCCCGTACCCGCGTTGGCGAGCACGGTGACGAAGGAAGAGGCGCGTGAGTAGGCGCCTCTTTCGGAGTCTTACCTGCTTGGTCCGTTACTTGGTTCGAGCTTCATAACGCGTTAATCCTTGCGTTAGCCATCGGCCGTCGCTGGAGCCTCGAAGGTATTTTACCTTTATCGAGAAGAAATTCCAACTCTGCATTCGTTTGAACGGCGCGGCACGTGGGTGGCTCGCGGTATAGCTCGGTCGATCCTTGTATCGTTACGGAGACAATAATTTTCTTCGCACCGGACGGTCACTCGGCGGAATAGCGAAGCGTATCGGCAAGACGCAGAGCAAAAGAGGCGCCTTCGGCGTAGCTTGCGTACCAAAATAATGGAGGGAGATGCGCTAAAGCGTATCCCGCTTGTCTAATCTATTCCGTGAGAAATCGTACAAGAAGCCTGTGAAATAAAAATGATCTTTCCTAAGCGCAGTTTCACATATCCACGTTCTATTCACGACCATGAGCCGTAAGATGTATTTCCGACTAGTGTTTCGTTTCCTAGAAATTAGGTAAGGAGTAATCGACTGGTACGAAGTACTTCGGGAGGGATAGAGTTTTGTAGCGTTAGGACACGTAGTACAGCGATAAAATGTACCTGTCCACATCGACCAGATTATAACGACGTTGCCTGTACGTGCGAAAGAGTACGCTCAATTCGGCGGCTTTCGAGGCATTTGATATTTCCCCGAGTATAGACGTTAAGTAGCGGTGAACTTGGCAGACTTAATCGTGGAGTTGAGCAAAGGCTTCTACAGGTGCTATATCCCCTATCGTTAGGTTCATCTCGATAACTCGACGTCGAACTACATACAAGTATTTTAAGAAGCGATGCTCGTATAACGGAGATTAAAGGGGCAGGCCGCGGTTTATATTTGATCGAACTCCCGGCCAAAATGACGAGGGGGGTTCGGCGAAGTATAGGCCGAGCCGGGCGACGTTTAGAGATTCCGAGTTAGATCGAGGCGTTAAACGATTATAAATTGTCGACGTGTCCATAGAGCATTATTAACCAAAGCTTTAGCTACAGATACATAGCGATGGACAAAATTATTCTTGCAATCGGTATCTAGAAAGATGCGTAACGTTATTGCGTAAATAAATGCTGCGTTTAAGGAGCTTCTGGATAAGATGCTGTATAAAAAGCGGGCGCCTCTTTCCTTCGATCGAGGGTGCCCGCTTTAACGATTTTAACGCCAACTTTGGCCCGTTATACGTTCAAGAATATATCACGCCTCACCTTGCGCCGGCTAACGAAACTCCTCGTATACAACATCGATCGCAGAAACTCTTTGTAAACCAGACGAACGCTAATTTATTCTTTATATTTATATTCAAATCTCGTAAGCGAAAACAGATAGGAAACACGTTGTAAACAGGTTCGAACGTAATCCGGATAATAGCAACTAAGCGTATAATTACCATAGTTGTACATAATGTGCATAAGGAACACCACTTTTGGTTTACGAGACTTTCGGTTTAGTCACTTTTTATAAATATAGCGTTATCGGAATAATTTATGAAGGTTATGTATAATTTACATATATATCTGTAAGCACAACTAGCCAAATTCCTGTAAATAGACATTCTCATAATAAAAGTGAGTTTAAAAGAAGACGAGCGAGAAGGTTGGTGAACCGGCGAGAACCTGGCACCTGGCGGTACTCCTCGCCGCCACGTATCGCGCGCGACACCGCCGCGTATTCCTCCTCTTCCCTGGACCACCCGGCTCTTTCCATCGGTAACTCTAGGATCGCGCTTACCCGAGTAGCGTAAGTAGAGGGGGAGAAAGGGCTTACCAGCTCTAGGGGTTTTTACCAAACATTGTATTACTATTTACAGTTAAACCGCGCGTTAAACGCTGATCGAGCGCGCGCTCCTCTCGCAGGGACGAAGCGCCAAGTGGCGAGCGTGGAAGGAAATCGGAAGGGGCAGATCCTCGAGATCGACGAGTCGGCATTTTGGGGGCCGAATTATCGGGGGACGCGTCGGCGCTCGGCCAGGCATGCATCCTCGATCGCCCATTAAGTTTCCACGTGAGCCTGGAACTGGCCCACGATTTTCCGCACCCAACCGGCCTGACTCTGCCCCGCCGACACGTCGTCCAGGTCCGCGCTCTCCTCCGGCGGCCGCTCCCTGCCCGAGGGCTCGGCGCTGCGGTCGAGCAGCGAGGCCTCGTCGGCGGACGCCGGCTTCCTCGCTCCCGACTGGGCCTTGCCCTTGGAGAGCGCCGACCTCGCCTTCAGCCGATCGGGCTTCTGGGCGACGCAGGGCTTGTCCCTCGCGCCGCTCGCCTCCGACTTCCTCCTCGCGGGCACCGGCGGAGCCACTTTGCCGCTCGAGGAGGAGCCGGCCGTCTCCGAGGCGGCGCTCGAGCGTACCCGCGGAACCAGGACCTTCTCTATGTCGCTAAATATTGCACTATCCCGAAAGGCGTCGTCCGCCGTCGCCTCGGCCTCGACGTAGTTCTCGATGGTCTCGAAGGACCGCTCGTAGAAGCTGTCGGTCTCGCTCTCCCTCCTCTCGGATCGCTCGCACCTCCCCGCCTCCTCCTCCTCGACCCGCTTCTCGATCGCCCTCTTCCTCGATTTGCACTCCGCGAAGAGAATCGTGGGGTCGACGTAGTCGGACTGGGCTATGCGAGCCCCCAAATTGGAGCTTCCTTGTTTGTAGTACAAGGGGTGAATGGCCAGCTCCGAGACGCCCCTCGTCCCGCAGCCGACCAGTTCCTCCACGTCGGAGGAGGACTCCCTCGAGTGCTTCGATTTCCCCTTCCTCTTCGCTTTGCCGTTGCTCAACGAGCGGAAGTACTTGGTCCTCTCCAGTTCCTCGCTGCACTCGAGAGTCTCGGTGCTCATGGTGTTTCGCAGGCCCTGCAGCCTACTACCGGCCTTCGAGAGGACGTTCTTCAGGATGGTGCTGCCCGCGGTGCTCGCCCTGTATATCTTGTGATCCGGGTGAATGTTGGCCGAGGCCGAGGATATTCGTACGTCCGAGTAGGCGTCGGCCAGCGTTTCGTGGAGGGAGTAGAAGAAGGTCGAGCTGGAGGAGGAGCCCGAGGTGGGGAACTTGGCTATCCTACCCTCCGGCTGGCAGCTCGACGCGTACCTCTCCATGTCCTCGAGGTTGATCTCGGCCGGCTTGTCCGAGGCTATCGTGAAGGGTCTCTCGCTCATTGGCTTCCCGTCCCTCTGGAGGAACCGCGACTTTGCGAAGTTCTGCTGGGGACTCGGGTTGATCTGAAAGCTACGCGGAAGGGAGCCGCACTTTTGCGGCGACGTGGGCAGGTCCTCGCAGAGTTTGTTCAGCCACACGGCCGGCCGGGTGGGACTGTCGTTTTCGACCACCTCCTTCTCCTCCTGCATTCCCTCCCACACGTGCTGCAGGTTGTCGTAGTTTCCAAATCCCTTGCCCTGCCCTCGCTCCCGCTCCTCCTCCTCCTCCTCCTCCTCCTCCTCCTCTTCCTCCTCCTCCTCCTCCTCCTCCTCCTCCTCCTGCTCCATCCTCTCGGTATCGCCCTCGCCATCGCCATCGCCCTCATCCTCGCACTCCCTCTCCGGCCTTCGGCCCGAATTCGTCTCCTTCTCGGCGGCAGGAGCGCGCGCCTCCTTGGAGCGAGGACTCCTCGCGGATTGCTCGCTGCCCGACGTAGAGTTCTCCCTTATTCGGAGCGCCGTCTTGATCACTCTGCTCTCCGTGACGATGCTCTGCCTCTTGAAGGCCTCGAAGAGCGCCTTCTTCTCGTGCACGCGGTTCGTCTTGTTCTTCGCCGGCGACTCGGCGGGCTTGTCGGCGCGGAAATTGTCGTAGAGCAATCGTAGGCTGGGCTGCGGAGTATCGCGCCCGGAGGATAGGGAATTCCAAGCGTTGTTCGTCCTGTTCAGTCGCTGCTCCCGGCTGCTCGCGCGATTTCTCGGCGTCCTGTTGTTGTTGTTGTTGTTGTTGTTGTTGTTGTTGTTGTTGTTGTTGTTGTTGTGATTATTATTGCTGTTATTGCTGCCGTTGCCGCTCGAAGAACCGGTCGGATAGTCCGCGTTCTCCGAGTCACTGTCGTCGGAAGTGTCGACGGTGATTATCCGCTTGTGGAAGCGCTGCTGCTGCCTCACGTTCAGAATGCTGTTCGTTCTCTGCTTCTCGAGGAGCTTCTGAAACTCTTGATTTTGCATCAGTATATGCCCCACTATCTCCTCCACCGTCTGCGGCTGACTCTGCTCCTCCGCGTGCTCCCTCGATTCCGCGCCTGCCGGATTCCCGGCCGCTTTCCCGCTCTCCTTCGAATTAATCGGATTGACCGTCGGCTCCGTGGATCGATATTCCATCCGGCTCGGTACCCTCTCCTCGTTTTCGTTGTCCTCCTTCCGCTCCTCGTCGGACTGATTCAGAGACACGTAGGACTGAAATCCGGGCTCGGATTTCCTTCTCCATCCGGTGAAGCGATCCTGGGCGAAAGGAGTAAAGGGTAACGAACGTTGGTCTTTGCGCGAGCAAGGATTTCGCTCGAAGCGAGGAGGGTTCGCGACGCGTTTTACGATCGATCGTCGAACGGACCTATCGAGAGCGGGTTGCTCGAGGAAATGATAGACCCGACGCCCGGCTAATTAAGTTCATAAGTGGACTACGTATAATACCTTGACTTTTGATGCGCGTCCGTCTAGAGATCTATCGAGTCTTTGTTCTCTCGAGTCATGGATTATAGAATCCTCGTTTTGATTCTTACGCGTTGGCGCCGGGGAATCCTACCGTGTACGAGTGAGCTCATGTCAGTATGATGCGGTGCAAGTAAAGATAAGACTCCGATCGATACTCCACTTACGTCGGTCGTGCTCTCTGACTTTTTCATGCCTTTCTTGAACTTCTGCCTAAGTCCCGTCTCGGATCGTCGCCTCTCCCTCTCCTGCTTGCGCTTCTCCAGGTACTCGGGCGGTGCCGAATGCTGCTTCTTCGTCGACCCCTTGTCCGCCGGGGCGTCGTCTGTAATCGCGAAGTCGAGGACGCGTTAGGACGATACCTTTCGTACGCGCGTCGATGCCTCTACTTTACCTTCCGTCTGAGTCTGCCCGAGCTGCAACACCAGTTGTCTTGCGTGCGAAGGAATCACCGCGTTGTAATTCTCCAGGATCACCCTCTTTATCTGCAAGGTCCACTCTCTCTTCTGCTCCAGATTGCGTGCCTAACAAGAAGATAGGATTTTTCTCGCGTTAAACGGGATACTTGGCGACGACGAGCACGCGTCGGGCGAATTACCTGGAGAGTATACTGCAGCCGTGGGTTGTCAAAGGGGATCACGTGAAAACTGAGTGGTTCGCCCGGTATACTCTCGATCAGCATGAGGTTTGAACACTGTCGCGCAAAGATAATGCTCTTTAAAGTCATCGACCTTAGATCTATTCGAGGATGGACGTGAAAAGTATCCGTCCACGAAGGCTGTCTTTAATCGTCGATCATTACCATGATATGAGCTTTGTAGACCAAAACTCCGTCCTCCTTCTTCTTCGTCAGCAGGAGCATGCGATCAAAGAGGAAGGCGTGCCTCGGAGCTTTAGCACCGCGTATCCTGAATCGGCCCTCGGCTACCAATTCTCCGCTCGTGGTCAGGTCCGGTCCTGGCCAGCCGTACAGCAGCGACTGAATTTCCTGAACGCGCACGGCATGCTCGTGTCTCCTCTTCATGGCGTTTATGTGCTTCGCAATGCCGGTCATAGCCTCGAGGGCGGCCTCGATGGCTTTCCTACCTTCGACCTCCTTTTCCTTCAATTCGCAGTCGGCGCCATACTCCTTCGACAAGTTCTGCGATTCGTTCGAGCCGCCATTAGCACGCTGGATAAAGTTCGCGTTGGCGAATAGCGCGATAAATTACCTCGAGCAGCAAATGATATTTGAGAATCCTTTGAACGGGTTTCAGCAAGAAGGATCCGAGGGGTAGAGCGTGGCCCAAAGCGGTTTGTCTCTCTCGAAAGGCGTTCGCTGTTTCTTCGCGACCCATCAGGTCGGTCAACACGGAGACCGTCCTAAAATCAACTGCATTAATATCAAGCAACAGTTAGAGTATCGCTATGGCCCGGTTGTGTTAAGCATCGTGGAAAAGGGAGAACGCGCGGAGCACCTTTGAGCAACGCATCGAGATATTTACCTGGGATAATTGGTGCAGTATTCGGTGTAGACCTTAAATCCCGAGTTGTGCTTTATGAACGTATTTGCCACGCAAACGGGGTCCAAGCCGCATTTCTCTATTTCCTTCAAAAACTCTCTGGAACAAAAGGATTTTCCGGGGGTCAGTATCGAGAACGATTTAGGAGAAATCGAGGCGGGAATGTCCTCTCTGCTTACCCATTGAACTCGAAAATATCCTGGATATTACTGAACAAATCGCTCAGCTGCAATTGGCGAGCAAAGGACGTGGGATCGTTCCGCCAAAATACGAGATAGCCCTGAGAGGAGAAAGGCGTTACGGGTCGAGGCTTTAGGGCCGCGAGAAGAGGGATACTCACCTGGATAACCTGTCGTAGGTGTTCCACGTATATAGCCTCGGTGTCGACTATCTCGAGAAGTACTCTCTCCACGGGATTGCGATGCGGATCGCAATAGCGCGGCCTGTGACACGGCGATCCCTCTTCGAGCTCGTCCCTTCTCTGTCCGTTGCCATCCTTGCCCGTGCAACGATCCGCTCCCGATACCGTTACGACACCGCTGTCCCCGGAACCTGGCAAAGTCCGAGGATGTACGCCGCGCTTACCTTTCCCGCGATTTCGGAGCAAGAGGGTGGGGGGGGGGGGGGAGAAGCGAGGCAAAGAGACGCGAGGGAGGCCGCGCCGCGAAGGGGAGAATGCTTACCCTGCGAACTGGCACAAGTGTCGGCGAGCGACTCGACGGAGGCCAAGTAGGGATTGACCGGGCAGGCGTTTCCCGGATTGCTGCAGCCGCTGGAGGAGGTGCTCGAGGCGATGGAGCTTCCGGAGAGCGGCCTGCCGGCGTTCCTCCGGCGCACGTTGTATCTGAAAGCCGTCAGGGCCACCGTGTCGCGACGATAGCTCGGATTGCTCTCCGTCGGCCTCTCCTCGAGGACCTCCTCGGCTCCGCTGCGAGGAGAGAGGGCCGGCCGTTCCTTCGGCGCTTCCCTCTGCTGCTCCTGCGCTCCCTGCTCGGTGGCCATCGTCTCGGGCTGCCGCTGCTTGCTCGCCTCCGAGCCCGCGCACAGCTGGCCGAATATGGAGCTTCGATGGGAGTGCGGCACCAGGCTGAGGCGTTTCTGCAGGACCGCGGGTATATTGCAGGAAGCCGGTAGAACTACATGATCGTTGCACCCGTTGCCGCGCCGGGCTAGCTCGTCGAACATGCCCAACAGTTGTGGCACCAGGTCCGTGCTGGTTCCTGCGAATCGACGGTATCGATGGTCAAGGGGAGAATCTCCCTCGATAACCGGATAATGACATTTCGTGATTATCTAAAGGTGCGCCGAACGGCACGTAAACCGCCATCGGCGCCGCGCGACTCGATCGCTTCGTATCGAGGGAGACCAGGGAGAGAGGGAGAGCAATGGAGAGGATAGGGGGGCGAGAGATTATATTTACCGACGTATCTTATCGGCGCGAGTATACGGACTTGCTCGATATTCCTAATACTCGCTGAAAATGGCCTCGTAGCCACGAACCGTACCGTGGCAGAAAATTCTTTACGTACCCCGTCATCCCGGTTGCGTTCTACGAATCTGCGTCGGCACTTTGGACCTCGACTATCGCGCGAGGAAAATTGAACCGGAGGTTTGATTGCGCAAGCCGAGTGTACCGGGACAAGGCGATGATAGATCGAGCGATCGAACGTTTCGCAGAGCGCGTAGGAAGGAAAACGTGGAAATCGCCGAGACGGTCCGAAAGCTACGGCGCACGCCTGCAGTCCTAATCGTAGAAATCGAGCCCGCCTTGGATGGAAAGAGAAGGACGATGGCTTATCGTTTCCTAGGCGGCAGACGTGAAATCAACGTCCGATCGTGGTGATCGTGTCGTTGCGGAGTCCGATGCGATTCTACGTTTCGCGTATCGTTCGTCACGGCACCGCGCAAAGTTCCACGTGTACGCCGTCTGGAGGTTTGCTAATAATAGGACCGCGCAAACCTTCGTCGCAAACCCGCTTGGGCATTGCTCCCCCCTGTGCGTCCACATCTTCGGAACCTTAACTCGCGAAACGCATCGCCCCCCATCCTCGGAATGCACCTCGCTTTTCTGCCTTACGAGAAACGGCCCAGAATAAGCCGCGTTGATCGTCGCTTTCTCGAAAGCAACGATGCGGCTCGAGCTCGAGGAAACGTTGCCGCGAAGAAGAGTTGTTGCCTCTCTCGAGCGCGCGAGGCAACGCGATCTTTTTCTCCCTCTCCACTTTTCTTTGGCTGTGCGGCCACATTCTTTGGCCGTCTAGCCCGTCCGGAGGCTCGAGGAGTTGGGCGAGTACCGTTGCGGGTGGCAGGACGGAAAAAGCCGCGACGATACTTCCATGAAAGCCGTAAATACCGCGTTCGCGAAGCACGCCACGTACGTAAGCGGAGGGTAGAGCATCGCTTCGGTGGGAAAGGGAGAAGCGGCGGTGAGCTAGGAACGAAAAGATCGTATTCGTCTCACGTATATCCCGGCGACGAGTACGAGGATCACGTTGCGCCAACGTGAGACTCCTTTGCTCCGGAATTCCAGAGTGCCTTTTCTAGAGCTTATCTGTTCCCGGAGATGTACCCGGAAATGCGCTGGCGTTGGAGCGCATTCCAAGGTACGCATTCCTCCGGTTAAGGGCAAGGAGGACGTAAAGGTATCCACGAACGACGTCGCTCGTTATCGCTGCTTCGCTCGAGAAAAGAGTCGTCCGGCAATATAGATACGTAACGATATGCGCAACGCGGAGCTAATGATTTCTGGCCGGACAAAGGACGCTCGAGCGATCGCTCCATCTTTGGAGCTTCGACATCGAAGCGTGTTCGTAGCGCGAGTATAATAATTAGCTCCGTGCCGGTAATTCAGCGTGGCATTGAGCTCGCCATTAACGTGGGTGCTCCATTTGAATACGAGTCGAGCGGAGAATCTCGTCGGCGAGAAGTCGCCGCCTCGCGTCTCACGATCGCGTTGCATCCTCGCGGCCCACGTAACTCTCGGTACTCCGATTTTACGCAATCGACTTACACCAACGACGAACCACGCTCCTCCCTACCGACGAACACTCCGACTCCGTGCAAGGCTCCATCGTCTTTGCTGCCCTACGAGCACGATCGGTCGCAACTCGGCACCTCACTGATCGCACTCGCGCATTCCCACTGGCCTCGCGGATCGAGGAGCGCGTTCCTCGGAAACGCAAAGTCCGATAACCATTTGGTTATGTCCACTCGGAAGTGGCTCGACGTCGCGAAACGAAACGCTGGCGGTAAGGTGGATCGCTATCGTCTTGGATGACACGAGATTACGAAGCTGAAACGTAGCCGCTGCACTGGCTGGCCTTCTCGCGCGCGGCGTAGGGAGGCAGAGAGAGAGAGAGAGAGAGAGGGAGAGAGAGAGAGAGAGAGAGAAGGAGAGATTTAATCCGGAGTAATTATCCGGCAGCTTGGAGGAGCTCGACGTTTGGGACGGATCGGTGCGGACTCGAGAGGAAATGCGCGAACGTGGAGGGATGGTTATCACTCGGAACGGTGCGAGATGACTGAGCGGCCAGCTGGGAAGGAGGTGGAAGCGTGGCCCTTGCCTCTCGAGCAACAGGTAGGCACTGTAGAAGCCAGCGAGGATGGGAATGGTAGGAGCGTGTGCCATTCGAGTGGACGCGGAGCCGAATACCGAGGAGCGTACGCGGACGGTTAAGCGGACGTCCACACCGTCGCGAGAGCTGCCCTGGAGCCTCGCATTCCTGCGATTCCTGCGACGCTCCGCTTACCCCTGTTCCCCCTCTCGCCCCTACGACTCTCCGATCGACTCTGTCGAGTCAGGAAATTATTAAAGACGGAGTCGGCCCGCCGACTTTGGACCTTCTCCCTTGCCCTCCCCGAGGGTCGATACTGGGAGGCTTCCTCGTGCACGAACGAGCGTCGATGCCAGGAACGCAACGCGATCGAGGGACAAATGTAAAGATAACGGTGCGCAACGAGGCTATTCGTTTGGCCCGTTGCCGCGAGACTTGCCAATACCGGATTTAAAGGCACGATCAAAGTCAAGGACGGTGTCGCGAGGAGATGCAAATCGTGAATTCGAGGCGGTACGCGAACGGATAGTACTTGGCCAGGTGCGTCTGCGCGAGAGGGAGGAGAGGAGAGGAGGGCGATCGGTGATAAAGAATCGAAGAGACACGCCGGGATGTATAATTCGGAATACTTTCTCCTGGCCGTTCCGAGAACCTGGTCGAGGATGAAAAATCGTAAAAGGCGCGGTAAAAAGGTCTGGTATGGTAAGCTGTGGGTATAGGCAAGGTGCCGGAGAGCGGCGGCTAAGCCCCGACAAAGCATAGCCGTCCAATGTGTCGTAGGGGCCTTACCATCGACATTCCTTCGGTGTGAGCAAAGCCGTACCTCCTTCTCTCGAGGTGGGGATACAATCATCGCAATGAGTTACAATGAGCCAGTCACCGAGAGTGACTCACCTCGGTGCAGCGCCTAGGGCACCAGGCGTCTCGTCGATAAAGCGTTTTGGAGTGTCTTCCCGGAAGAAAGAGGCCGAAAGACGATGGAAAAAGTGCGAGCGCGTCGCGTTCGAATTGTGAATCATCGGATACGGTTAACGCGCGCAAGAATGATCTCGGTTCTAAAGAAAGCGAGGCGAGTAACGGTACTCCCAAGGATCCCGGCACGATTAGCTTATTAATCCCTGGACCATGCGAGGAGCGCGAAGCGCCGAGTAAATCTTTTCCACCTGCCGATACGAGTGGCGCGGGCATTTAACGAGAAAGTTGCATAAGCGGGCTGCAGACGGTGCGTAATAGAACCTGCTCGCTCGAATCGCCAAGACCGGAATTGGGGGGAGGGTCTCGCAAGTCGGCCAATGTCCAAAGAAATCGGAGCTTTTCCGAGATAAGGTCGGACGATCTCGATTTTTCCGACGGCCAGACGTCCTCCGACGCATCGTGCCGATTGGCTCTCGCACGGATGTTCCATGGGGCGGCGCGAGGGACCGGTCCGAGGCCATGCATCGCGCGTATTTTATTCCTACCTTTCACCGACGTCCAGAGGAAAATTGTACACATTTAGGCGTTTAGCTGGTAACGTAGCCGAAAAGAGAAATTAAGGAATTCGTTCGATCGATCGTTCCTCCTAGAAAGTACCGCGGCTTCTCGAACGGCCAACCTCGTCCTCGATGTCGAAAGATCCACTCCGCGCGATGCTCATCCCTCGTCGCTGCTTCGCGACGCGGCCGGCCAATTTTCGTATCGAATCAAAAGCGAGGATCCCATCGGCGGGAGAAACGTGCGTATTCGGTGGACGGAGTCAACGACTGCGAATACATTGACTCGCGAACTTTCTCATTGCGGTATGAAAATGCACGGCTCCGCATAAGAATGCGCGCGAGTCGCTTCGGATAACTCGAGAGCGACAAAGTCGGCGACGTCGCGCCTTGGGTAATCCGCGCACGCTTAGCACGTACGGGAAACATTCTCACAATCGTAATGAAAAGGGGAATTTATTTCTCCCTCGTCGAGCTCGCTCGCCGCGGCGATGCACGGCTCGGGTACCGATCGGTTCGATTCGCGTCATATCGGCCTAACGAGCCTCGAAGGGCCTGCCGTGGCCGGGCCTCTTCCATCGAACCACGATCGCCAACGGCGGACTCGTTTTGCCTTTGAGCGACGAAAGCGCGCGTCGAATCTCCGCGTTCCATCGTCGAACGAATTCACCGATCTGCACGTTCTTCGGAGTATCCGGCCACCGCACCGCGATCGTAGGATCGGAAACTTTCACGCGGAGGAATGAAAATATGTACGCGTTGCATACCTTCGAATGCGCTCAACGCGCTCACATAAAGTCTATATATAGCAGCGCCGGCAAATGCACTCGAGTAATCCTCGACTGGTTGGCTCGAAGCTGACTTCTTGAATTACCACCAGCGCAAGTCGGCGACGTACGCGCGGGCGTACGTCCAGAGGATGCCACGGACCAAAGAGACGCGTGGCCGATCGCGTATAATTCGCCCTTCGCGGACACGCGTCTCTTTGGGGCTCTTACGGGCGCATCGATGAGGGGGTGAGCGTACGGAGAGGACGCGTAGCTATCGAGAGTGGAGTTATCGCGATAAGGGTACCATCGCTCTTCTCCGATAAGCCGAGCCGGCTCTCGCATCGGTTTCGCGACTGGCGCCGATTAAGGTAAATATCTTTTCGTTTAAGGACGCCGGGGAATATCGGTGTCCTCTTTAAGGTAGGCACCGTGGTCGAGGAAGGGAGGGCTCGAGGGGTGCCGGGGGTGGCCCCCGCGAATGTCCAGAGGCGGCAAATTCGACCGTCGCGGCGATTATTCGGGTCTGGCGGCACCCGAAGCGAATGCCAATAGAGATGCGGGTCAGTCGCCGGGCTGCACGTGTTTCGTGCCGGCCACGAGCGCAGCTTCTCCCAGAAAGCGGTGTACGCAGTTTCTGCCGCGACACACATTAACGGAGAAAAATGCGTGCGGAATAATGCGTGCAGCAGGATGGCGCCAATCCGCGCCGCCTCTGGCCCCTCGCTCCTCGGCCGCTCGGCCCCCGACGCGAAATCCTGCGCGTTGCCACGCCGCTCCGCTCCGCGCCACGCCGAGCCACGGCCAGCCACGGCGAGCCACGCCAAGCCACGCCAAGCCACGCCAAGCCGCGGCGCGGCGCGAGGGCGAAAGAAAGCCGGCGTCTCGTATGTCTGCCCGCCAGATCGTTTTTCTTCGAGGAGCGGCGCCTCGCTCGCGCTGTTGTCAGATCTGTTATCGCTCCAAGAATGAGACGTCTTCTATCGGCGAACTCTCCGCGCCACGCTCCGACGATCGGGATGCTTTGGAAAATCCTCCTTTTGCCCCAAAGTCCGTCCTCCGAAGGAAGAGGAGTCGTCGCCCCAAAAGAGAGTTCGTGTCGCTCGACGTACGCGCGGTTCCGCGGAATCGGCAGGGCGAAAAGGAGGTTGAGGGCGGAAGGCGGAATGAAAATGCGGAGGCAAGTTTTGCGAGGGGATCCTTCCTCGAACGGGATCGCCGCGAATCGCGGGACGATCATTTTTATGCCCCTCCCGCGTATTTTTCCCTTTCCCACGGCCTACATGCCTCTGCCCATTGCGGTTCGCCCCGAGAGATTTTCCGGTTCCTCCGAGCGAGTTTCCACGCATCGCGTGTCCGCAATACGGAATGCGATATCGTTGCATGGCTAATATCGCGCGCAGTTCGAAAGTCTTTGAGCCACCACTGGCCGACCAGTTTCCGAGTAGCCGCGGCCCGTATCACGGTAAACACTCCCTTCGTCTTACTTACGTGTCTAAGAACAATGACGGCCAATTGGCGCAATTAGAGCGCCGAGTTTACCGTACGAATCAAATGCAGCTGTTCGCCCGTCTCACCGTATCGCCCGGAGAACCTAATCCCTCCGAGTTTTTGCGGGGATCTCGGATGCCGCGAAAACGCTCCGAGGCTCCGAGGAAGAGCGCGCTCTTCCGAATCCCGTTATAGTCCCCGTCTATTTCGAGTTTCCGTCGCACGCCTTTAAATCGCTCCCGGCCCGGGGCCCTCTCTTTTCTTCGGCGCAAAGAAACTTGGACGTCGGCGTAGAACCCGTTCCTTTGGTAACGATAAACAGGTTTCCGCTTACGACGTCCTCCTTCCTAAATCTATTTACCGGTTACGCCACTGCGCACCCTGCGCGCCGTACTCTTATTTATTCCGCCTCCCACGCGTAGAGCGTGCCTCGACGGAAATATCCGTGTGTCGGCGCCCTCGCCGGGAGAAAACCTTTTGGGATCGCGCATCGACGTTTCCCCCTTTCGAGCGAGGACGCGGGCCACGCTCGCGGGCAAAGCGTCGGAGCGGCCGCCGCTCGCGCCGCATCCAAAGCCAGCCCCTGGCTTTGTCGCGACGCATCGGCGCTTCTGGGAATCGAAAGGAGCGAAGCGGAATGGAAAGGCACGGAATGGGCCGGAGTGGACGTTGCAGCGACCGATCGTATTGCATCGCGGCGGTGCACCTAGAAGGCGAACGTCTTTTAACCGTTACTCGACTGGTAACCCCCTTCGTCCGCGGGAGCCTTGCTCGGCTTTGCTCGCGAAAACCACGAAAGGGGGAGGGGTGGCGGCCGCGGGACCAGTCGAGGCCTCGGAAATGCGGAGGGTAGAGGAGGACGCGGCCGAGGTTCTTCCCTTATAAAGCCTCCTCCCGGGGAGGCTCGCTCGGTCGGCCGGGGCCGCGCGGAAAAGCGAGGCGGGTTCGATCGGGATTCGGTGGTCCGTCGGCTGGCGCGCCGGCCGCAGACGCGGATAAGGCGTAAGAAAAAGCTGGCGCGTCCCGATCCGGCGGGACGGGAGGAGGCCGCGTACGTGGCCGCTCGCGTGTTTTAACAGCACAATTGACTCCCAGGTATCCAACATGGCCGATAAAACCGGATCCCCACGGCGGTGGCTAAGTCGGCTCCTGCGGTGCGCGCGCGAGGCCGATGCCTAATATCCTTGCTCGTTACGTTTCCCTTATACGTAACGCGCTCCGAGCCGTGCGCTACCGACGCCCGCGGACGGGCCTTCCACCGTCCTCCTCTCCGCGAGCCCTTAAACTCCCGCTCGATTCCCTTTCGCGATTTACTCAATGGGAGAGCCGCTGCCGCGATATCGGCCTGTCGGCCCGCGATCGAGAGCCCGGGTGAGCCCCATCTTCCCCATCGAGAAGGCCCGCTCCTCCTCCCCTCCCATAACCGGCTCGAGCTGAAAAAGCGTCGATCGAGACGTTGCCCCCTCGTAACTATGAGTTACGCGCGCTCCTTCCCCCGAAAGGAGCTGCCTAGCTCCGCGCGATGACACGCGACCGACGACGTTTCGTGTCTGGCGCATCGGGCGCATTTGCCTTACCTTCGCGTTCTTCCACGCGCACCGCCGTTCTAGGCGACACGTGTTCGCGTACCGCGGCCGACGCAACGATATCGCGAGTAAATCGCGCGAGGCGTAGGCGCGAACGTTATCGAGGAGCGTGGCGGATATACGCCTCGCGGGAAGAACAAAGGCCCTCCAGTTTGCGCGTCTGAAAAGGGAAAAGGATGCGTCACGATGCGTCGCTCCGATATGCGCTATCGTAATCGCGATTTTTCTACAAAATCCCCGGCGATAATGCGATATCGATGAGCGACTCCTCGGTCCTGAAAAGCGTCCGTAGAGCGAAAGGGGAACGGAGAGGGCTCTCCCCCTTGCCCTACGCTCGGCGCGCATTCAAATTTTTCGCACGTTCGAGGGAAGGGATCGGCGATTCTCGGAAAATCGAGTCGAGCGGCGTCCCGAGCAAGAAAGGGAGATCTCGCGGGCGGGCAGATTCGATTTCGTCGATGCAACGACGCGAAGCAACCTGTTCGAACGCCGCGAGGCCGAGCCCGTCCAAACATTTTCCCCTCGGACGTAGCCAATGCGCATATTCCCCTGGCAGGGCCGCTCGGTGTTACGAATGCGGTTGGAGGAGTACGATACGCCTACGCATCGCCGACTAAACCCACACGATCAGGGCCGCAAGTACGTCGACCGAGGCGGCCCTCCCGAAAGGCCGATCAGCCGCGCAAAGAAGGAAGACGGTTTGCCCACCTTTGCCGGCTTTCGCGCAAACGCGACGCCTCCGTTTAACCTTTTCCTCTTTCGCAACGACGCGCCGCTCGAGATAAGAGCGCGCTCGAAAAACGAGTGCACCGAGGCACGTACCGCGCGCGTTCCTGCTCGTACCGAGAAATATTCAAAGGAGAACGGGCTCGCGCCTACCTCTCCCTACGACGGCGTTTCCCACTGGACTCCCATCCCGTTATTTCTTTCGACTTTTACTCTTCCGACTTTCTCGAAGTCGCGTCGGCCGGTGGACGCCTGTCGCGCGCCTGAAAAAAAGTGGCGGGCGCAACGGGATGTGCGGCGGCTCGATTTTTGGGCAGGCATGGGGCGAGAATACGGACGGTCGCATACGCATACGCGTGGCCGTACGCATACGCGTACGCGGAGCTCACCCTCTCCTGCCTCCTCGGAGCCGCACACAAAGGGAGAGAAATACGTGCGCTCCGACCGTCTTTCTAAACTGCATCCGGCAGAACCGGTGTTTTTTGCACTTCATATCGCATCCTTAAGCTCGGCACTCCTCTGGGAAGTAGCCGGTCTGAGGCCTTTGGCATCGGTTGCCCGACCGTATCGCCATGTCCGAAGGAGGATACCTTCTCCAACGATTTCGACGGATAATTGTCGCGCGCACTCTTGCTCCGCCCGAAGAGCTATCATCGATCCACCAACGCGATCAATGCCGATGGACAAACGAACGCGGACAATGGAAAATCCACATCTGCTCCGAAATCGAGTGGGCGATGCCGTTGAAAATCGTCGAGCAGGCTCTCGACGCTCCTTCCGAAGGAGTCGATCGTACGCCTCGAAGCGGGTCTCTCGGAAAAACCGGGCTTCTCTTCTCCTCGAGTAAAAGGATTTTTAACGTCTCTCGGCCGGCCGAGGCCCTCCCCTCTGCAATTTCTCCGCCGGCAGAGCCGCTCGCTGGAAATGGAAGCCGCGATTGCATTAAGGACAATGAACGTGCGAGGATGGTTAACGAGTATCATCGCGCAACCGCCGGCCCCCTCGTTAAAGTTTCCGCGGGCCGGTGTCGCTTCTTCGATCAGCCCGGACCTCGAGGCTTCGCGCCTCCCGTTCTCGAGCTCCCTGCCGACGGGAGAAGAGAGACGAGAGACGAGAGACGAGAGAGGAGAGACGGGAATGATACGGTGCGCTGGGCCCGCATCTCGAAGGTATCCGCTCGCGAGTTCCTTGGCGCGAGTCGGGGATTCCGGGATGATTGGCTTACCGAAGAAATCCTCCCAGCTGACGGAGCCGTCCGAGTCGACGGCAGAGGCGTTCGCACCCTCCGCATCGGCCTCGGTATCCATTATCGCACAAAGTTCCTCGTATCTCCCACGGGTGAGCGCGAACCGTCGGTCCTAAGGGGCCCTACTGGCCTCGAGGGGGCATAACCGCGGGTCCTCCTCGGGCTCCTTGGTCGGGCACTCCGAACGCGGCTCACATCGCGCCTCTCCGAATAATCGTCGAGCGGAGCGCGGGGTAGAAAAGGCCGGCGAGATGACGGTCGATCGAGATCGCGGAAGGAAGGGAGGTCGACATCTCCCCCACGCGAGGCCGCGAGGCAGACTGAGGCCGAGAGCGGAATCGAGGAGGCTTCCGAGTTGCTCGAGCGGCCAACGCGGCTCACCGGATCGGCAAACGGCCCCACGAGCTCGTGTTAGTGGCTCAATGCACCGACTGTCCTCGCCTTCTCGAGCACCAGCAATGTGGAACGCGTTTAACCGATAAGCCCTGCCCGCGCGCGGAGATTTACCGGGCGCCATTCCCAAACGGACCAAATTTTCCCTGCCGCGCTACCTTGCCAGAAATCGGACTCTCCCCGTCCCGTTCGCGTCGCATCCTCGAGCCAAACGGAAGCTGCCTCGTTTTATAGCCTCGCGTCCTTACCTCTTTAAGCGCTATCCCTAACGTCGATTTCGTGCCAGGAAACGGCGCCGCTCGATTTTTCGATGCAACTCGCCCGGAAGCTGCCCGGCTCTCGGCTACAGTCCGCCGTTCGCTCTCTTTCCATTTCTGCCCGCGATACGCCTAATGGAGGGACGCCTAATGCCGAATAAGGAAGATGACAGTACAGGCGTATAGGCGTACGCGTTTATTCGTGCACACGCGTGCACGCCTAACGTACGAGGATATAATTATGGTGAAAGCTCTTTGGACGCTGAATTTGATTTCCTTCGCGTTATCCGGACGATAACGGGGCGAGGAGCTCCGAAAACCGGATGCATCCTCGTAGGCATGCCCTTCTTTATTATCGAATCGTTAATCGCGCGCGCCTTACCGAGACGACGTTGGTCGGCGACGTTAATGGCGAGGAAAAAATAGATCGACGTGCGTGCGGCCTTAATGCACGTTGGAAAGCGTTATAAAAATGCGCGGCCGTCCAACGTGAAAGCAGCTTTACTTTCTTCGACTCGCACGCATTGTGCGTTCGTTTTTTCGGCCCCGCACGGACCTACACGAGTGCAAGGGTATATTAGGGACCGTACGCACGTTTGTCGACGGAATCGCCGTTCTATTATTAGACGAGAAGAGCTCGGCGTTGCGAGCAACAACGGGATGAATGGAGAATATTCTCCGGATATATTAGGGTGTCGCTCCTTAATGGCCAGATACGGCGAAACTCGCGACGCACTTTTGGCTCGCCGAATCGAGGGAAATACGCTTTTGGATATCTCGCGCCGCGCGTCTCCTCGTCCTGTAAGTAATTCGATTCGATCGCAAATGTGTTGCGATCGAGCAGGAAACTGGAAATGCGAGTAGAGCGGGCAACGCGTTTCACTTAATGGACATACTCTATATTTTCCGTTATAATTTCTCGTAAACGATGAGATATACAATGAACAATAATAATATACAAAGTTATAATAAGAACATATCGAAATCGTTACATGACAATTTTAAACCTATTACGCGTAACTCCCTTCTCTCCTCTGTGTATTCTCCGTTCGTACTTACGCAGCGTCCCTAATGTTAAGTCATCACATGTTACGAGATAATAATATTGAAGCTTGTTTTTCTGAAAATACTAGGAGCTGAAGTCTTCGTCGCAGTGCTGTTAATCGATTTTGCTCGCCGTTATTCCATTCTGCGAATGCCCGAGGCAACGAACGAATACGAATGATCGATTAATTTACGAGCGATGAGGTGATATGTGGCGCGCCTGAAAATCTCCGAAACGTCGTTCGACGCCGTCGAATCCTCAACAACACTGCTTTCGTGGCACAGGTACGTGTAACTTAGGAAAATACAAATAAATTATCACAAATTTCCTGTAAATAATCTTGCGATTGTATCTATAAATGATTTTCGACCATATAAGTATTTACAGCGATTCAGTAGTGTATATTGCTAACGTATAAATGTTAGATCTCTTTCAGATTAATACCCAGAAAGTCTAACTAATATTCGCTAAAAACAAGGTGTGGCGCTACTGCCCGATATATTTCGATACGCAAGAAGCGTGGAAGGCAGAGGGTCAAATAATAGTATTTACGATTGCAGAACGTAGGAAGGAAGTAAGGATCGGCGTGCTCTCTCGCCGATCACTCGAATCCGGCCCTCCAGGGTACTTGCGTCGGTCCTCAATGGTGCTGATGACGTGTATATGTGTATATATCGATAATGACTAAAGAGTGTAGTTTACTTTAATCCTTCGCCGATCGACCACGGTATTTGCTCAAGACCGACTCGTTGAAATTCTAAAAATAATGATTCCTAGACGCTGACATTTCTTCTATGCGTACGACTAATCGCTTTAGCTACGTTATATCAAAGTATATAATTATATTATCTATAATAATCGTAATGCCTCCCAACTGCGTGTATCGTTAGGTAATTTTCGATATAAATCTAACCGTTTACCTGTCTCGCTGTCCAAGCTCTGGATCTCTAATGAAAAGAAAGAGCAGGATAATGGGACAAGGTGTCGAACGAGCGTGGGCGGAGGTAAGGGCGAAATTGGAGCGGTAAACACAAGGATACAACGACTCGAAGGCGATCGTATGCGAGAGCATGATCCAATATTTACTCCCCGCATAATGCAATGCCAATATCGTGCGCCAGACATCGACAAATTCCGTCGCTTTCCCGGCGTCTCCTTCGCCTTGTCTCTCCGAAGCAACGATGAAAGACGGCGAATCGCGGACAAATTGTAGGTAACGATCCGCGGTTAATAAGACGCTTTCATCGATCGATTGGACAGATTATCTGCGCGTTGCGTTATTCGTATCGTACGTTCGGTGGAGCAACGATTAAAACGGCCCGTAACAAATTATTCTCAAAATGCGAATAAAATAATTGCACACAAAGCTGCGAAGCCTTCCTTCGAAATAGAATCGGTAAAATAAATTCATTGAATTTGTATCGATAACGTCATAATTGCGCATTTTGCTATACAACTATTTAAAAAGGTCTTACGTTCTTCATGAGCTTTTTTCTTTAAAGAACGAACGACGATAATAAAGCAGTCTTACGAGAATCGATGCGGTAAGCACCTGAGGCGTGATTAAAATTTTGTCCTTGTCACAGGAACGTCAAGATTAAATCTTCGTTAAACCTATGCGAACCAGTAAAAAATAATACTTAGTCATACGCTCAATTATGTAAATAATTACGTGCGATTCCATTGTACTAGTATAGTACCGACAAATTTCGGTTCGTTTAAGAACATGGATTCTTCCTTTTCCTCTGCGTAGTTCTGTTATTGCAGGGACTACTCTGAGGATGTCTGTAGGATTTGTTATCCCCAAGTCCTGGAAGATCGATTAGCAGTGTCAGTGGGCGCTCTATCCTGTTTGCGACCTAACGCGTAGACTTACGTTTCAATTGTGCTACGCGGGATCGCGTCAGACGTGCCGTGCTCGTCGAATTGGTCGAGGTCAGCGCTTCGCTCGATCTTTTCTTCAGTCGCGCTATATCCTCCATCGCCGGTGTCATCCATTTGGCCTTGAGGTCATTGCTGGAACGGATGTTGCGCTCGTTAATTGCGAATCTACATTTTAACGTACGGCATGGACTTCCCGACTGTACTCACTCGGATGAACGCGGTATCGTTTTGTGACGAGCAGCGCCCGATTGTTTTTCCTTCATTCTTTGGAGCACGCTTATCATCGCGTAGGTGGGTAACGATGGCGGCGGCGGCGAGGGCGGCGGAGTAAGCGGCGACGGCGGCGGTTGTATACTAATTTTGGCAAGTTTGTCCGGGTGCAATGCTAATACTGCCTCCCAAGAAAAGTCTTTTCTCTGTATTGTACACTTAGGCTGTGTGTTTCGCGTTATGCGAATCTAGGAGTAAAAGGCGAGAGGTGAGAAAGCAGCGTGTTTAACACGCGTATACATGTATATCTGTTCAATTTGGCGAGACGTACATCGCCATTCACGGGTTTACAAGGTCTCCTTTCCCTTAAGTAAGGTCTCCTGAAGGACGTAGCGCAAGAGATGTTCTCGTTACATTCTCTCATGCCGTACAGACACGTAGGAACATTGCTCTCCTGGCTTGAACCATATTGAAACAGACCACGCAAGTAGGAATAATTCGGTTTGGTCTCAAAGCCCAACTTTGAGATATACCTCATGTACTCCACGATGGCCGCTAGCAAACGAGCATAAATTAATATTTCATTTCGACGGGCATTGTAATAATTATCTAAAGCTACAACGAGTACCAGGTGGTTTTTTACTATAGGGAAAGCATTTATGCATAAACAGGGTCAGATTTGAAAGTAGCTTTTCCTTTTCCGCGTGAACCTCTTCCGGGTTCGTCGCCGATGCCATATCCTTATCCTCTTTTTCCCACGGTAATCTACCGCACAGCCATTGTAACAAATTGTATCCCAATGTTTCCAAATCCCCTCTTCTCGAATGAGCTAAAGGGTGACTCTGGTTAAATGGTGGCTCGTCGTATTATAAATCGAAATAAAACATGTCAGCTGTCAGCTGTATTTAACGTACTTCCGTGATGTGCATCTCTCGACGTAAATTCCAAAGTACCTTCGTGTGCCCTTCTTTCGTCGTGTACAAACGGCTTATGTGCTCCCGCACGAGTACGAAAGCGATAGGCTAACCCGTAATCTACCAGATACGCCGGAGATTTCTCATTTCGAGCGCCCTCTTTACACGGCGATAATAAAATATTTGATCCTTTAACATCCGCGTGGGCATACCCTCGACTATGAATATATTCCAGTGCGTCCAGCTACGGAAACGTACACGTGCATCGGAATCCTCTGTGTCTTACGTTTAGCTTGGGATATACAGGAAATACCTACCATTTGAACGGCTAGTCTATTAACAAGCTTTGTCGGTAGCTTCCTGCCATGCGACAAAAATAACTCGCCGATGTCAATTCCATATCTGGGAATAACTAAGAATCTGTACCGTTGACCTTGATAAATGTGCGAACCTGAGCCTTCGTACGTTGGCACGCCTATTCTCCTTTTACCCTGCGACGCGCACCAGCTTTCAACTGTAAGGGAAAGTAAGGTTGTCGGTACAAAAATTATGTATTATGCGAAAGTCGATAGAAATGTTAAACGTGGCATACTCATATGTTTCCGAGCTGCTCGTATGTAAAAATTCATTTCAACAAAGAGTGGCCCATTATTGTGCGGTTCGATTTTTACAACATATTTTGCATTTTGCCCAACCGGAGATGATAGATCGTTGGATGCTGTAATGGATGCATACAAAGATTTTCTAACAATACGCAAAAATACGTATTTCCATAACACAAGCGGGGATGAATTACCAAGGTATATATCTCCAAATCCTCCGTATCCTATGATACCACCAAGCTTCCACTTGTTTTGCGTAATGTCCGTTAGAATTTCACCACTGGGCAGTTGTACCGGCAATTTGCAACCTAACGCTGCCACTCTCTTCACGAGTATATCTTCCGTTCTTCTTGGTGCCATTGTCGCTACACGAGATGTAACATGTTACTTTTGATATCTGATGGTACGGCGATGGAAGATTTTTGGAGCAAAAAAATAAATAAAAAATTCATGTTATGCACGAGCATGTGTAAGTAACTCTTGAATGTTTGGCGAACTTAATCTTTCTTTTTTTTTTTTGTCCAAAACACATTTTAAGAAATTATATGATCCACTATGGTGTGTTCAAATCCTTCTGTTTGGCATAAGAATTCGCAAAGCTTTGCATCAGGTATTGGAGATATACCCAAATATCTTATATGCAGATATAGATATACGTAGCTTCATATGTTTCAATGCAAGTATATTGCCTTATACAAGTAGCAGGATGTAAAACACGTCTAATAACGCAATGATACATACGATTTAATGTTCTATATGTACAGATTTCAATTCTGTTTATTACATATATCGGACGAAGCAACGATCTACTCCATGCACACCTAACAGGTATACTTCCCAAGGTGCATTATATAATAATAGTTAAATACATATTCATTGTAAATATAATAATGTACTTACATGGTCTAGAATATTTAATAAATAATTTCTAGTGGCTCATTTGAAACAAAAGTTAATATCTTATCACGCATTTATACTTAGAGACACACCACAAAACGAAAATACTATTAAAGTTCTTCCGCTAATCACTGCCAGTAATACAGTAGAAAATATCATACTAGTCGAGTGCTATTTATTAAGGTTAGTTGACAAGTATAAAATGTAGGGCCATTACAGTCAAAGCTGATATATGAATCTTTTATTACACCCTTTCTAGAAATTTGGCATACGAACAGCGAACGTACGTAGATTGTTCCTAATTTTTTTCCCACAATAAGCGGACCGATCGAATGTATAATAATAATAAGTTAAACTGTCAACCAAAGTAGTTATCTATTAGTAGTAAAACATTTTATTGTCCTAAATAGAAATAAGGGAAAACAGCTGAGCGGCCGCACTGATTGTCGGTCTTGAATATCCGCAATACTTTATAACATCATAGTTTGTATTTTTAAATTATAACGGTCGGACATATAATTCACTTTACACACCGAAACGCATAGCACTGCCATTTCATGATTTCGACTAACTGAATGCTGACCAGCTGAACTGTGCGTTCCTAAAATCGCTCAGACGCGTGTCCCTGCTAATTCGTTGACTTTTCTCGCGCGGTAGATCGAAAGCTCGTTTATCGATCGAGAAGCGCGAAAGTCTACGCAAAGAGAATTCGTGTGTGCAAAAAGATTCGTCGTTATATCTGACTCTTTCGAACGGTGCATTCATTTATTCTTTCCTTCCGCCCTGAATTTAGTGTCCGTAATCGAAAAGTTAATATCGAGTTAAGGAAGGGACACGATTGAACCGAGGAATCGTGTTCTAGTGGATGATGTGCTTTCCGAGGTAAGATAAAATTGCAATTCGATAAATTGTCCTAACAAGCGTCATTCTTGATTGATCCTCCAACCAGAAATTATTCATACTATTAGCCGGGTTTTCTCGTTACACATAGCAACGATTATGTTGACGTACCCCAGAGAGATCTTTTTACGTGTGCATAATACATATATACACTTGTATGCATACAGATTAGACGCATCGTCTGGCGAATTGGATTGGGTACACTAGACGGGTGGCATGTTTCTGATTACTTTTCGATCGTCGACGAACCTCGACTTTCGAGCGCAGCCTGCTAGAACTGATCGGCGTGTAAGCCATAATGGAGGAGTGAACGTGACTACCGATTGAACGAACGGTCCGAGTTAAGTGTAATTTATTGTGCTCTGTGTAATACTTGCTCAATTTGAACGACTTGTAAAATGGTGGAGAAATTCTCAAAGCAATGGTTACTCCTCTAATCCTTTCCACAAGCATATTATGTAAGTATGAGAGTTAAATTATTGCATTCCCGTCGAATTTATTTAATGGTTAGTGTAAGGATGCATCCATTAATGTTTCATCCGGCATCTATGATTGCGGAGATGAAAAATAAGTTTTTTGGCAGAATAATCGTTGGACACGATCTTATTTTTACTATTATGAACTGTGGGTATTTATATTAAATTCGGGTGGGCATATTGCTAAACGAATGTGTGCATTTATGCGAATATGTGACGTATATCTATTATTGGTCAAACTATAATTTGCAATACGTTATCGGACTGGAGCATTTGCCTAACATCTTTTAGCGTGAAACGCATTTGGTTCTTTATACTTTTCTTTGTAATTGAAACAGGTTGTTAATTTGCATTGCGTTTTGTATTTTAATGATTAAAGTTACAGGTAAGTACGGTTTGATTTTCCACTCACTATCTCAAGTTATTGCACATAAAATGCCTATTATGTACGCTTTTATCTGGACTCAAGGTATTTTACGTTTAACCTTTTCGTGCGTTATTTGAAATAGCGATGCAAGTTTACTATGGGAAAAAGGATTAACGAATTATCTGTCATCTGTCATCCTCTGATGTATTGCAGATTTTGCAAATCGCTGTTTATTTTCCTTTTCAGTGTAAGTACTATTATAGTTGCAATAAAAAAAAAAAAAAAAAAAAAAAATGTCATACCCTGGTCAACCACCCATGGGAATACCAGGCATGCCGCCTATGCCTTACATGGTTGGTGCGCCTCCACCGATCATAAGCGGAGTTATGCCTATGGCACATGTAAGTACGTTCAGATTCTAGTGCACTGCGTCTTTGGCATGCTTGTCATATATGGTATTAGTTAATACGTATCTTATACATTCTACACTTTTTGTGCCTTGTTGGGACCTTTGCAAATTTATGGGGAATAACAAACTGGGTTTGGTAAAGATTGTATGTTACACTTTTTTAATGTTATTCGTAGTGAGCGATTCACAATGATTTCTCTCATATTCTGCAATTTATTACATCCACCATAGAAATATGTGTTTTGTGTATTCTAGGGTTATACAATGCAAATTTTTCATAATATCGATGAAAATATATACGAGTGCGCGTTAACATTGAAAGCATGTACATTCTCGCATATTAGATACATGTGAGCAGGGTTATCTGTATTGAGCAATATGAACTTTAGGGCGCTCTAATTATTAAATACTGCACCAATGCTTAAGGAATATGCGTTTTCTGCTGATGCAATAGACTATTTGATGGACAAACTCTTATCGGCATTATTATGATTTTACAAAGGCTGTAGTTTTGATGCAAATTATTATTTTCTAATCTCTTTGACATTTGCATGACTCAATATAAGGGTAAATGCATTTTGTGTTTACTGAAATTAATCAAAGAAGCAGGACCAAAATTAATACAGAATTAGGGGGAGGGGGCATTGGAGTGCATGAGTAGAGATGTACATTATTAAGAAACCTACCATTTATAAAACATAGATGATTCCAACACCCGTATCTGCGATGCAGACCTCAGCTCCAGCTGTACGGTATGCACGTAACCAGAATCGTCACGATAATAATCGCCGCCGTGAGAGAGAGTCTGGTCCACCGGTAACGGTGTTTATCGGTAACATTATGGACAGAGCACCCGACGTAATGATACGACATATATTGGGCGCGTGTGGCCATGTCCTCTCTTGGAAAAGGGTACAGGCATTTGGATTTTGCGAGTATGCAGGTCCCGATGCGGGTCTAAGAGCGGTTAGATTACTACACGATATGGAAATAGGCACTAAAAAACTTGTTGTCAAGGTTGATGCGAAGGCTAAGGTGGTCCTGGATCAGTTCAAGGGTAAGCAGTACTTAGACGGACTATCCGCGTCTAACATTAAAGTTGTGCAAGCCACGGTACAGTAATGAGTTTATTTTAGCCGAAAGACGAAAAAAGCTCAGAGGTGGTCAGTCACCTTTACAGGACGAAACTACTACAGAAACGATGGAGGGGGAAGAGGGCGAAGATTATATGGACGAGGGAATGAGAGTAGTGGATTCTGATGCACTCGCTCGTATTAATCAAATAATTGCGGAACATGCTCAAGATTTAGAAATGGCACAAGTTGCCCCAGGTGATTGAAGAAATATTTCTGAGCGCGTCGATCTATAAATATTGCGTTCTATGTCGTATACACTAAAGCCTTGTGATTTGCTACAGAGGAGCACCAAACAAAAATAGTCGCGAAATCCTTGAACTTGGATGACGCAGAAATCGAAGAAAGTAAGCGAGACTTGATTACGCGCGAAATCGGAAAATTCAGAGAAGTTATGAAGGTAATTATTATTCTTATATTCATTATCTTCCAATATTTTTCTTGATTTAGTTCCTACGCTTCCATCTTTCTTTTTGCTCATTTCATCAGATATGACATACCAAATTTTCAAAGGTATTATCTTTGGTATGCCAGGTTTGGGTAAAAATGTATCTAAGGAACGCCATTTATTTTGATTAATAGCCGTGATGCAATTAGTGTTTCTGATTGTACATATTATTTTTTTTACAAAGCATTATAAACATATTGATATTCGCAAGTGGATGTTTAACATTTTTTTTTGGGGCCACGTACATCCAGTTTCGTTTACGGCTTAAAAGGACTTACGGCATAAAGGTCATACGTGTTTTGCGTACCTTTCAGACAAACGTCTCGTTTAATCGAGAATATGGAAAATATGTTTGTAATACTTTGCTACATCTGCCTATTAATTTTTATAAATCAAAGTGTACGCTCGTTTATTCGAATCGGTACTCCGTAAAACGTAAGATACGTTTACATGTGCGATACGAAATGTCCTATACCAAGAGTATTTTGTCCGACGATAGCGATGGCGCAGAATAGATATTTTTAAGTATTCGCAAGCGATGCCTTTTTTTCGCGTTCACTAATGGAGCGCGTGTCCTTCTTTTATCAGTGATTCGTTATTGGTAATTCTATCGGATGTGCATTATAATCGAGCAGAAGTTAGCAAGTCTTGTATTTCGATTCGTACTTACATTCCATGCTGGACAATTATCGCTTACATTCGCAGCACAGATAAAGAGAGAGGGTTACAAGTACATAGTTGTAAAGTTTAGTACTTAAGTATTTTGTGATAAAGTGCGTGTGTGCTATGTTAGCTCGGAATAATTGGAGCCGTGACTCGTTGCTATAATTATAATAACAGGCAGCGTGCGTCGCACACAGCAAACGCACACGCCTAGGAATGCTATGTGTGGGGACCACCCTTTCACTCACTCATTGGCTCTGAAGGGAGTCAATCACAGCACATCCCTCGTATTTTCGCAGGCAGCTGCAGCCTCGTCGGTAAGTCAGAGTATATCCAACCAACAAAACATGAAAGACAAGAAACGTGCAATATTAAGACAGGAGAATCTTGTAACTCCGCATCATGCTGTCATCATGTAGCTGATAAACTGTTTCTCTATTGGAACTCTATTGTATCGACTCCTCGTAAATAATTCTGTGCTACGTTATTGTTCTTATACGTTGTGCGTTTAAAAGCCTACTATCCACTTCACAATGAAATAACGTTATCTGCTTCTATATTTGTATGTAATATACTAAACTGCTAGCATTATAGCACGCGCGAAACGCATAAAGACAGACGACGTTCCGTACGATTTCTTAGCGGAGTTCATTGGCGCGCAGTTTCCAGCAGTTTAGTATTTCTGCATAGAAGTTTGATAAAGTGTCGTTCCGATTGCGTATACGCACAAACTATGATCGGAAACATTTCATTCTGAACGAAGCAGTTTGACGCTGGCATACTTTACGACATGTTTTTGAATAGATTGCTAATAGGATCGAGCCTTTCTGAATCGCGCACACAATGAAATGATTTTGTCATCACAATGGCGACTGTTCAGTTGTTGTCTTTATTTTGTGTAAACAGCTTCTGTCAGCGTCTCGATCAGACATGTAGTACCTAGGTGCGCGCTCCTCCATTCTCCGGTACCACCACACTGACTGACCAAGTCAACTTCACACCGTGAGTAAACTCCACAACCATGAGCCAACGCAACCATTCGGTCCTTGTAGTTATGCTAGTGAACTGCCCATCCGAATACCTTTGACCATTGATATTTCATATTTCAAGAGCCTATTCTCTCCTAGTACGTGCATCTACTTTTATGCACTCGGTCACTCTGTCCTTATTAGCTTATAAAATTGTGGGTTACTGTATGGACACGTTTGATCTATATCGGACCGGTATAACCATGGGCGGAAGATAGAAGAGAGGGTCGCTGCGGATATAAGAGTGTTTTTCTTTTCTTTTTTTTTTTTCTCTCGTCTCTAAGAGCTTGGACATCTTGCGGCATGTAGACGCGCTGCGCATATGAGAACGTTCATCGTTGTTCTTGGTCGGCACGTGGCCGTAGCGGTATTAGCGGATTCTTACAGCTCTCAGTCGCCATCGGTAAGCCTGTATTTAAGAGAAGACCGAGCACGCGGGTACTCTCGAAGTAGCGTCGATCGCAATTGATACCGTGCATTCTTCCAAGCAGTAACCCATTAATGTTGTTAGTATATCGAATAAGGATGAACCATACTAATTTATTTCTAAGACGTTACACCGGGTAACACGGGACAATAAGGGTGGGCAAACTATTGTGCATTTGATATCCAACAGTTTGCCGCATCAGCTGCATAACCAGAGGGAAACAAAGTTGAGAGACGCGCGACAGTTTCTTGGCAAAAGTGAAAGATGTTTTGGTGGATACCCTTCCTCGTGATGACTCCGCTTCTGATTGGTATAATACTTTCTAATAATTATTGAATATTGTCAAGAATTCTAGATATTCACCCCTTCCAACGCTTAGATTACATAACTTTAGACACTATCGATTTACAGGCACATTTGCAATGTTGTAAGTACATTGGGTGGCCTCTACGATGCATCCGTTAGAATTAAGGTATTTTTACTTTAAGTAGTGCTTAAGAAACTCTTCTTACGCTTGTTCCCAAAATTTGTACCTGCACTTAGGATATTGATATGTAAACAAGATTTCGTGTCAGGTGCCGTTGATCGAGCATGCTCCAGTGGAGTGAGTATACCTCATTGAACTGAACATTACGATACTTGTCGAACGGGTAATCATCGTGCAACTAGTAATCGTTTGCAATCGAGTGTCGAGGCGTAAGACTCTACGCAAAGACTTTTATGCCGACGGCGTATTTATCGCCGACTTCTTCTTTTTCTCTAGGTCATAGAAAAGATCGTTCGGAAAAAGCGTTTACGCAAAGGGCTGTACTACGCTCGTAGGTATTGGGAAGTCTACCGATCGTGAAACAGCACGTATCCGATGTATTTATCTATATATACGTACACAGTTGTGCGTACGCATCTAGACGATCGATGCGTAAACGCATCAAAGATTATACGTCGGAATTGTAAGATAGACGGTCTTCTCTCTCACGTTACCACGCTGTCCCTACGTTCGGAAAGGAAGGACAAGGGGACGCGTTGCCTCGAGCTGTCAGGTCGTAGCGAAGTCGCTAAGGTCCTTTAAACGCATCGACTAACCGTACAACACTCGCAGTAACTTCCTCATCGTCCTTTCACATTTACGACTTTGGAAAATACGATTGCTAGTTTTTGCGTTCCACTATTACCGCCGAATGGACATGCTTCGAACCCTTCACTCAGCTGGCCACGCGTTCTTGTGTTTTATAGAAGCAGGAAGAGGAGAAGGCTCAGGTGAAGCGGAAGAAGGAGGCCGTCGAGAAGGAGGAGCGCGAGAAACGCGAGAAGGAGAGGCGAGACAGGCGCGAGGAGGAGGCCGGGAGCAAGGATGAGCAAGACGGGGAGCCCGGTAGCCCGACCTCGCGCAAGGGACGCAGCAGCAGCACTGGCAGCAGCAGGAGGGACAAACGCCGATCGAAATCCAGGTGAGCCGGCATCGAGCGCTGGCACGTGGAGCGCGCTTCGAGTGGCCGCCGACACGAGTAACACGAGTGTTCTCTTCTCTCTTTTCCGGCGCAACAAGGTCCAAAGAGCGGGACAGGGATCGGCAGAGAAGCGAGAGGGATCGCGAGAGGGAGAGAGATCGCGACAGAGATCGGGAGAGGGAGCGAGAGAGGGACCGAGAGCGGGATCGTGAGCGGGACAGGGACAGGGATCGGGACAGGGACAGAGACAGGGAGAGGGACAGGGACCGGGACCGGGACAGGGACCGAGAGAGGGAGCGGGAGCGAGAGAGGGAGCGGGACAGGGACCGGGACCGAGAGCGGGACAGGGAGCGGGACAGGGAGCGTGAGCGAGAGCGGGAGCGGGAGGAGGCGAGAAAGTCGGAGCGCGAGATAATGCGGGAGCGAGAGGAGGAGGAGGAGGCGAAGGAGAGGAAGAAGAACGAGCGGAGGGCGAGGGAGAAGGAGGCGGCTTATCAGGAACGTCTGCGAGCGTGGGAGACGCGAGAGCGGCGCAAGCAGAAGGAGTACGAGAAGGAGACGGAGAAGCGTCGCACGAAGTGGGAGGCCAGGGAGAGGGAGGCGAAGCGGCTGAAGGAGTTCCTCGAGGACTACGACGACGATCGCGACGACGCCAAGTATTACAAGGGGAAGGAGCTGTCGCGGCGCCTCGAGGAGAGGGCTCTGGAGGCCGAGGCCGACTCGCGGGACCGGTGCGCGGAGAGGCAGGAGCTGCAGCGTCTCCGCGACAAACTCTACGCGGACGCCTCTCATCCGGACCCGGCCGCGGAGTTCGAGCGGGTAAGCCGCGTGGGCGGAGGGCGCGCGAGGGAGGAAGAGGAGGGGGGAGGGGGGAGGGGGAGGGGGGAGGGGTGAGGAGCCCGCTCATCTCGAGCGCTTCTTTCAGCTAAAGGCCGAGAGGGAGGAACAGTACAAGCCCAAGCCGGTGATCACGATAATCGACGAGGAGGACGAGAAGGTGGTGAAGAAGGAGAAGGAGGTGATGCCGCCTATAGAGACCGAGCCGATCGAGAGCGACAGCGACGACGGCGTACAGTTCGACGATGTTTCGCAACCGGAAGCTCCGTCCAGAACCCCACCGCGGCATCATCACCACCACCGGCGGCACCATCGGCATCACCAGAATCATCATCGAGAGGAGGAGGAGAACGAGGTGGTGGAGGCGGATAGGGAGAGCTCGAAGGACGCCAGATCTTCGCCGGCCCATCAGTCGGCGGTCGCTACGCCGGCGCAATCCATTCCACCGACGCTGGACGAAGACTCGCGCATGTCGCTCGTCAGCGAACCCGAGAAGACGAGCAGCAGTAAGATTTTCATCCTAACGTAATCGAGAGATTCGTCTCGTCCTCTACATGCGCCCGTCCTCTCGATCCAGGTAATTTCGTTCCCTTCGCGATGGGCAGCGGGGGGAGCCGCGGTACCGATCACGCGGTTGGTAATAAGACACCCGCCAGTCCGAGCACGGTCGTTAACGCCAATGCGCAACAAGCGAATCAGACGAGGAA
The DNA here is from genome assembly GCA_038496175.1 of Ampulex compressa. Classification (NCBI taxonomy): domain Eukaryota; kingdom Metazoa; phylum Arthropoda; class Insecta; order Hymenoptera; family Ampulicidae; genus Ampulex; species Ampulex compressa. Next base: position 89,075 of record JBCFXI010000012.1, read on the forward strand.
GAAAGGTCGGATAGACGTAAAGGACGTCTTTAATAATGACGACGACGACGACGGTGCTAACAACGCGAAGAAGCGTAAACTGGTTCCTCTTGGTGGGTTGCGCGCGAGCCTTGGATGCTGCGGCATCCTATGCGCGAGTTACGAGTGTACGATCTAACCTTCCTTTCAGATTACGGAGAAGAGAAGAAGAAAAAGTCTGGCGACGAGACCTCCAAGTCGGGGAAGGAAGAAAGTACAAAGAGTCAAGAGGAAAAGAGAAAGCACATAAAGTCTCTTATCGACAAGATACCTACCGACAAGAATGCCCTGTTTGGGTATCAACTCGATTGGGCGGTGATAGACAATGTATGGTATTTTCGTACTAGCGTACGCGCCGATCGCGTTTTAAGATTGCCTTTCTTTAAGCACGAATTCGTTTGGGATGAAATACGATGATAATCCTAACTCGAATCTCTGCGTGCATACATCTTCCTTCGCTCTCTCGCTTTCCATTTCTTTGATATTCCTTCTTTTCTTCGACAGACTTTGATGGAAAAGAGGATAAGACCGTGGATCAATAAAAAAATTATCGAATACATAGGGGAACCTGAGCCTACCTTAGTCGATTTTATTTGCAGTAAAGTAATGGCCGGGAGTTCTCCCCAAGGTATACTCGATGATGTACAGATGGTAGGTGTCGCTATATCATGGCTTTTCTTCCATTTATCATTATTTATTCCAGGTACTCGAACTTTGTTCGCTTATTCGCACGATAATATCATTATGTCGGGTATGATTTTCAGGTGTTGGACGAGGAGGCAGAAGTGTTTGTAGTCAAAATGTGGAGGTTATTGATTTACGAAGTGGAAGCAAAAAAAATGGGCTTAGTTAAATAAAGAATTAAAACCTAAAGAAAAACACTAACCGACTTACGATTTACATTACGTATGAAAATTCCTTTAGTTAGGTCGTAATATTTAGATGGTGTATCCGTAGGATCGTTCTCGTCGAACGAAAGCGTAACGTTGACCGATCCATAAGCGATCTAAGTTGTGTAGTAATTAAAATTTGTTAAATACAAGTTGTAATTACGATTTATAACAATTGATCTGTGTTTCTTGTAAACTTTGGTCCACGACTATTGTAATAAGCCCATCGAGATTTATAGGCTAACACGTCGTCATGTTTATATCTACCATTACCGCCCCATTTGTATATTCTTTGCATCAATACGGGAACCGTGATGAATCCCGCACCGCTTTACATCCGTTGCAACGTCGGAGGAAGGCAGCGCTGCTCGAAGGCGACGGATCTAAAGCGGTACGACGTACTTATTGCGTTCCAAATCCGTCTTACAAAGGCGTTCGTGCAATTACGATATTAAAAACATTCATCGGCACCATTGTGGAAAATACACTGAGCCTTAATATTTTTCCTCCGCATGCTTATTTATCGTACCCGCCATGCACGCTCTCGTCCTCCTGGCATCTTTTTCTTTGCTTCGCCAAAACGCCGTGAAAGTTTAGCGAGACGCATTAGGATTCCACGTATGAATCTCGGTGGACCGGCCATTTGGCACCCGAGGGGGTGGGGGGGGGGGCACCGATCGCAGATCGATGGACGACACCGAGCGGTTCGAACGCACGCTTTGGGCGAGTCGGAGCGGTTGCAAGGCGAGAGAAGCGATATCCTACTCGTGCGAATGGAACTCGGATGGCTCGCGAAAAAATGGCGCGACGCGTGGATGAATGCATATTCGAATGGGCGCGATGAGGGTAGCGAAAAGGGGCTGTCGTCGGGGAGGGGAGCCGTACATAATCGCCGCCGCCACAAAGAATCCATAAAAGGGTTGGCTCGTTGCGTTTTTGGTACAGTGCCCAAGTAGGGCCACTCCAAAGCGCCGCGCACTCCTGTCCAGGCGAATATAACGCCATGCTATTAACCGGGAGCTTGTACTAAACCCTCGAAAAAAAGCTTTCATGCACTTAACGACAAAATATAATATGAGTGGTGTAGACATCGGGGTAGCCGTCGCGCCGACTACTTAGAGAGGGCCGCGTGTGTGCGAACATACGCCACCGTTACGCCCGTGGCACAATGGCCTTTCAAACGTACGTACGCACGTATCGCACGAGTCTCAAGGAAGTGACCCTCGGACGGAGAGAAATATCTTTGAAGAACGGCGCCCAACATCATTACGCCAGGATCTCCCGTGTAGGCGCGTATCGGGCACGGCTAAGAGGATAGAGACGATGGCGAGGAGAAGCGATAAAAGGAGGTACGGGCGAATAAAGCAGCAGGCAGGCGAGGAGGAGGGGCATTAACGCGGCCCGAAGGCGACGCGGATGGAAAGTGAGCGATCCTCGTTTTCCGGAATTAATTCTCGGCTCGTTGACGCGTAGCCGTAAGACGTAAGGCGCGGCAGTGGAACTGGGGAGAGAAGGGTACGTTCGGCATTTTATACGCGGTACGTGCCCGACAGATCGACGATCGACGATGAGGAAGGATGCGGAGGGTCTTAAGGAATCGTCGCACGTATCTGCCAAGGGAAGATGAAACGGTAACGAGTGCAGTCCGGAGTAACTAAATATTCGCAGGGTGCCGTCGGTGCAACGGTAGAAAAAGGAGCCGACGCTTCCGGGTTCTTTTTCGTGCCCTGGCGTTGCCGTACACGACCGTCACCTCGACCCCCTGCCCCTCCACCTCCACCCCCACCTCCTCCCATCCCAAGCCAATTTCTCCTTACGGTTTAGCATGCAATTTGTACCGAGCCTGCATAACGAGGATAAAAAGAGCGAGGAGAATCGTGAACGAAAATTCGCCGCGCGGCTGCGAATCGCGTTTCCTCGCATCGTGTTGGGGGGGGGGGGGGGGGGGGGGGGGGGGGGGGTAC